>CAMQGK010000038.1:3562500-3702500 GCA_947000775.1 Pterois miles | reverse complement strand
CTAGTATTTTCTTCAGACATTGTTTAAAAAACAAGACAACAATACTTGCCAGCCAGCATTAACTAACGTGTTCAGAGGATTATTCTGCCTTCACTGAACGCTCCGCCCACTAAATATGTCACCATGGTTACTAACAGGAAAGGCGCCTATAGAAGAAGAGTCGAATGCCTCCATCCTCCGCTGTACATCAGTCTTTGTACGTGTCTGACATTGGAAAACAAAACCTGTTTGCAGACCTTACAGCGTGAAAGTGTGAATAAGGAATGTAGTTTTATTAAACTTCAGGTTTGAACACAAACATTTCAGATGTCTCACACTTTGTTAGCGCTCACACACACGCCGCACACACACACACAGAGCTAAACAGAGTTAGAGGTCAGAGGTCATGCTGAGACACTGATGCGTAATATCAGTTCAGACTGACTTATACAAGCATCACAAAGACACAAACATTAAATATCATACATTCATATACAAGTTTTGAATGAATTCAAAGGTGGTGCTACAATCTTTTACAAAAATATTGCAAAGATCTACTGGTGATAACACAACCACAACTTTATAGTAAAATAAATTCCACTGCCAGCTTATTTTGGACAATTAAATCATGAATGGTTATAAACAAAAACTATTATACAAACTGCAAAGGGTTATAAATAAAATAAAGTTTTTTTTTCAGTATTTCAGACACAAGAAGCAGAAATCTAGAAAAAAGTAATAAAACTGAGAGCTGAGTGTAAAAATGTTTGAGGTATGAGAGATAAATATTTGTTTTGGCATGCATAGAATCCTGAATTATCTCAGCACAATATTTCTAGATTAACGTATAAATATCAACATTCATGGATCAAAGTATAATTAACAATATTTATAGATTAATGTAGAAATTACAGCATTTACAGGATGAAACGTTTAACATGTCTGAGACAGAGTAAATTTAGTTTATCGTCTTTAAAAGCACTTGAATGATAAAGTTGATCCACCCTGTTTATTCCTCATCAGGCTGCATGTGACACAAACACAAGAAGAGGAAGAAGAAGAAGAAGAAGAAAGTGGTTAGAAGCAGAAACGAGAAAAAGCCACAAAGATGGATACTCCGTTTATTAAAGGGATGCTCTGCAGAAACTGACCTTTCGGTTATTATGATCATCATTATTATGATCATAACCTTATTCTCAGGGGTGTTACTGTAGAAGTGATGATGAGCGCAACTCCCAGTGAGGTAGCAGTTAGTCACATAGGCTAACACTAGGGGCCAACCATAGAGGTTTACCATAGAGGCCAACCATAGAGGGGGGGGGTCCAACCATAGAGGTTTACCATAGAGGCCAACCATAGAGGTTTACCATAGAGGCCAACCATAGAGGCCAACCATAGAGGTTTACCATAGAGGCCAACCATAGAGGCCAACCATAGAGGTTTACCATAGAGGCCAACCATAGAGGTTTACCATAGAGGTTTACCATAGAGGCTAACCATAGAGGCTAACCATAGAGGTTTACCATAGAGGCCAACAATAGAGGCCAACCATAGAGGTTTACCATAGAGGCTAACCATAGAGGCCAACCATAGAGGTTTACCATAGAGGCTAACCATAGAGGCCAACCATAGAGGCTACCCATAGGGGCTATGGCTTCGAGGCTAACCTAGATTCCAAATTAACTTTTAAATTTTATTAACCAATTAACAATTAAAAAAAAAAAAATTTAAAACAAACCCCCCTCCCCTCTCACCTATGGTCATGAGAGCTGGGTAATGACCCAAAGAACTAGATCGCGGGTACAAGCGGTCAAAAGAAGATGAGTATTGTGGAAAACACCAGTTCAGTGACAAAGCACGTTGGAAGTTACGCCCATAATTCACTCAAAGCATCATGGGGGATAGGAATAAGGTGGATAACATTGTTCTTTAATTATTTTTAAACCCTGACTAAGGTACACTGACTAATGTTTTGCGTTGTTGGTTGTAAATTAAAGACCCAAAAAATATGCACATGTACTGACACTACTGACGTTTTGATCTCTGGAGGGTCAGTTGTTTTTTAGACCGAGTACCTGACTGAAGCTGAGTGTGACAGACTTAAAGAGTGAAAGTGATCAAACCTGAAAGAGGTCGAAACCCTGCGACTCCGTTAGGTCATACGGTCGGATGATCCCGTCCTCCCTGATCAAACGCACCGGTCGCAGTTTGGTCACCTCCTCTGTCGACTCCGCCACTCTGACATCACATGACACAGAAACACACACCGTTTACAGCCCAGTGACGGTAAATGACTTGGATTCACCACAAACTGTCGGGGCCCCAACCGTCTCATCAAAGTTCAAATCTATTTAAAAAAATACTGGTCATTGGCTGACACGGTTCAGTTTGACAGATGCTCCTCAGGGTTCAGTAGCTGATTTATTTATGACATATAAGCCTGTTCACAGTGAAGCAGGTTCATGTGCACAAGATGCTGTTAGATGCTTCTGTCAGGTGGGATATCTCACCTTTCATGACCTCTACAGTGACAGCATGAAAACAGTAACGTTCAACAGGTTATCATGAACTGACTGATGTCACATGACAGATGGACCCTCCGTACAGAGGAGGAGGAGGAGGAGGAGGAGGATGAAGGTCACTGAGGCAGCTGGGAAATGTTTTAGGAACAGAAGCACGTTGTCGAGGCGACGACTGACTTACGAAAATATAAATGCAAAAAAGTTTATTTTCCAGAAGCTGCCATTTGATTCAGCTTGTTAAATGATCCATGAGATCAAGCTGTTATTGATGCAGACATGATTATATCATAGCTTTAATATTAGAATATAAATAGACCCTTTATGTGGACGTCATGATGAGGTCACAATGTCAGCTGGAGGCTAACCAAAGTCTGGAGGCTAATGGTAGCAGTGGGTTAAAGTTACACATCTAAAATGTCATCTTGCTGTGTTGTTGGCTGCCAGAATCCAGATATCAACATTTGAGATGACAAACTGTGATTTGAGGCTCTAGTGAGCTACAATATCGAAGAAACATTTCAGAAATGGAGAGCAAATGTTGCTACTATTTAGCCTTCTGCTAACAGCAGCTGTGAGCCATTGGCTGCTGTTAGCAGAGCGCTAAACTATTAGCATCTCACTTTGCTGAAGGATAGTTAACTATAGGCATCCAAACATTTAAGTAATTAACAGAAATCTATTTGATGCAGCTTTAAGCAAATCTCTGCAGGCGTTCCACACCAAACAAACACTGCCGCCGTTAGCATTTCTCTGAATAATCGTGTTAATCAGAAAGTTAAACTCAGGCAGAACCATGTAATCAGTCAGCCAATCCCTGAGGAGAGACCAGGAGATGCTGGAATAATGTTTCCATGAAGCTTCACGTAAACGTCTCCGTGGTCCTACACAGAGCAGGGGGTTATGGGTAACTGTATGTCTCAGAGGAGTCAACACATCGACCTCTGAAATCTCAGCAACTCGTAATGGATACCTGCGCTGCACTGCGCAAGCAAGGTACCCAAAAAAAAAAAAAAAAAAAAACGCTAATGCATCCGTGAGTTTGCACACCGGCGTTCTCCTTCAGTGAACTCGGACTACTTCCTGTGTCTGTTTGCTGCAGCTGGTCATCAGATTCCTCGCTGTTAAAGCGCCTTTAGAAGACGAATGTGAGTGTGAATTTAATTCGAGTGTCATGTGACTCTCCTCAGGGGCGTGGCCTCTCGACTCAATGCTGCAGCGGGCGGAGGGGGCGGGGCTTACCAAGGGGCAGGGCTACGAGCAGAGTGTTAGAGTGATGGACAATGTGAACATGAATCAGTTCAGGACACGATGGATGACATTTTTATTTGTGACACGATGCAGCGACTTACCGTCCGTCTGCTGCACAAACATGCAGAAATACACAACTGCTGCACGTTAAAGCTCGTCTCCTTCAGCTCTCATTTCATCTGGTTTCTATTCAATCTGATCCTGAACCGATGAGAGACGTTTAATGTGACGGACAGACTGTACATGAGCAGTGATGAAGGAGCTGAGCTTTAACGTGTTTAATGTGAAATACTCACACACCAAAAGCACAAGAAAAGAAGATCAAAACTCCAGGAAACAACGACACGAGACACGAGAAAACAAAAGCAGAAAATGTGAAAATTAGTGAGCAGACAAGAAGAACAGAGGAGACAGCAAACACGTTATGAAGCACACAGACAACACAGGAAGTCAAACAGACTACCATAGAAACTATCTGAGAACTGAAACAGCACACGCTCTGACGGGGTGGTGTACCTCTGGATGCACTGGAAGGTGCTGCTCGCCATGTCCACGATGCCGCCTGTCGGCCGAGCGACCACGCCCACCAAACCTTTCCCGATGCCCTTAAAGAAACCTGCCGCTCCGTCCTTCTTCGCTCCTACAGACACACAAAATAAACACCTGTACAGGAGATTCTACTGCGGCTCTACTGAGCTGTCAAAGTTAACGTGATAAAACACGTTAAAGCAAATTAGTTTTAAAGCTACCAATTTCTTTAATGCATCAGCACAGCTTGTCATTTTTAGGTAATATAGCGAATATAGTGACCATTTTAATCATATGTATGATTATATATATGTATGGTAAAATGCTAAATGGACTGTATTTATAAAGCACTTTTCTAGTCTTCTGACCTCTAAAAGCTCTTCACACTACGTCAGCATGTCAGCACTGATATTAGAGGCTACTAACTTTGCCCATCAGGCTCTTATCTAAACATATATATACATATACATACATACAATACATATATTATTTATCTCATTAGGGAGCAATTTGGGATTAAATGTCTTGTTCACGGACACACTGACATGTGACCAGAACAGTTGGGGATCGACCCTACCGATCGGTGAACGACCTGCTCTACACACTGCAGCTTTAACTGCAAATACAAATATTAACAGATGTTATCATTGCATTATTTATGACAGGAAATGAGGAGAGAGTAGTAACATCAGTGTTTATTGTGACATCCCATCTGTTCCTGCTGTGTAAACTGCTCCATACATACACTGACTTGGCATGATGAGAATTACATGTATTGTGAGTTGGAAGAAAACTTACCCTCCACAGGTTTGGTGACGATGCCCGTAACTCCGCCCATGACGCCCTGCGGAGACACACAATGTTATTAACCTCACATCAGCTGACCGGCGGAGGGACAGACTGGTGTCTCTCTGACCTTCAGCAGTCCTTTTCCTCCTTTAGCCAGACTCTCGCCAAAGTCTTTGGGTGGTCGGTTCATCTCCTCTCGCCGTTTCTGTTGGTACTCTTTGTCCATGGTGATGGCCGCCAGACCTTTACCCACTGAACCCGTGATCCTGGAAACCATACCGGCAGCGCCACCTGCAGGACGCCAGCAGGAGGAAACAGTGAGCTGCAACTCATAAATCTGTTTGGTCCGATATCAGAGGGGGACTCATCATGACGGTTTATATAAAAACAGCAGAACCAAAGACATCCTCTTTTTTTATTCTACACATCCTTCTTCCTTGTCATAATCTTCAGTCTACATTACCCCTCATCCCCCCAATTGCCAGATCGCTGCACGAGTAATGTAGCCGGGCGCAGAGGTCTGGAGCCTCTTCTTTCTCACTCCACACCCCACCCAATGCTGATGACGCTGCCGACGCTGCCGACGCTGCCGACGCTGACTTGAGGACATTAATCTGACGTGTAAGGCTTTATGCTACTTTAAAAGCCTGGAGACACACTGAGCTGCTTCTACAACTCAGAGAGGTGATTTAAAGGACCAGTGTGTAACATTTCAGAGGATCTATTAGCAGAAATGGATTCTAATATTTGTAACTGTATAATCACCTGAAACTAAGACTTATGTTTTTGTTGACTTGGAATGAGTCCTCCATGTCTACACAGGGAGCGGGTCCCCTCCACCCAGTCCACCATAGTGCTCCTCCATGTTTCTGCAGTAGTCCAGAACAGACAAACCAAACTCTGACTCTACAGAAAGACGTATGTTTTTACTAGGCTTGTCGCGTAGTCGTTGTTACCAGTATTACATGGTGTTCAGGCACACACCTGGTACATTATGTAAACACTGCCGCCACCATGGTTTTGCTTTCTTTTACAGAACTAAAACCCATTTAGTTCATTTTGGCATCTTAGCGCTGTGTTATCAATAGATAGTCAGATGACGGACGCTACAAACTGACAGTGAATGCATCTGCTCCGTACAGAGTCTCAGCTCAGAGCTGCAGGACTCATGATTTCACACATGAAACAAGAGAAAGTTGACAGACAAGATGATGCCAAGTGTAAACAAATGTGCCTTTTTGGCAGTATTTCAGATTTAAGAAAAAAAAATTTTTTTTTTTTTTTTTTTCCCATTGTTATTTTTTTTTTTTTTTTTTTTTTTTTTTTTTTTTTTTTTTTTTTTTTGATGAATTTTTATATTATTTGGCTTCCCCCTTCCCACCCCCCCAACCATTTTGGGTTTTGTTCCCTTCTCCGGGGCCCCCCCCCCCGCCCCCAAAGGGGAAACTGCCCCCCCCCCCCCACCCTTTTTTTTTTTTTCTTTGGGGGTTTGAAACCCCCCCCCCCCCCCCCCACCCCAACCCCTTTCCAACCTACCCCTCCCCCCAAAAAAATTTTTTTTCCCCAAGAAACTCTCACCACACCTTCATTGAGCCCCCCGATCCACCCCATGACAAGGAAAGCCAAACTATCAGGCCACCATAAGATCAATGAGGTAATCACCAAAAGGAGGACGCAGCCATTGTGTGCTGTGGTGCGGCACCGGGTGGAAACCCGCCGCCCTACAGTAAAAACTCCACCGGAGAGGTCGGACACACCGCCACCTGACGTTAAACATCAGAGTCACATACACATACTGACCGTCATCTTATCTTGTAAAATGTCCGGTATAATTGGTAACTCCGGTGTCATGAGTTTATTAACCGTCCCTAGTTTTTACATCACTTGAAGGCCACCATAGTTCTACGACACGCTTGTGAAACTGCTGTAACGTGAGTATTAAACTGTCGTGCCGCCAGCCGTCATCTTACTTCTGTTGCTCCTAAAGCAGTGTTATTATGGTGTGGATGTCCTCTGAGCAAGGTGAGCGGCGTTACCTCAGTTTAGCACTCAGCGGCTCACATTACCACAGTCTTGTAAAGGGAGGAGT
Source organism: Pterois miles (assembly GCA_947000775.1). Lineage (NCBI taxonomy): Eukaryota > Metazoa > Chordata > Actinopteri > Perciformes > Scorpaenidae > Pterois > Pterois miles. The sequence goes on along the minus strand of CAMQGK010000038.1, from coordinate 3,695,345 downwards.
GAGTGGAGGGGTACTCAGCTGGCACTCTGAAAGATTTAGCGGCATCTAGTGGTGCAGTTGCAAACATTTTAAGTCCAGACTGCCCAAATAATATTCAATTCGAAATGAAGGGACTCCTCTGTCGGCACATGAACTACACTTTAGACACAGAGCAGCAGGTTCTGGTTTAGATTCTGGTTTCTTACCGACAGTGTGACCCAGCAGGCTGCGGACTCCGATCACAAAACCTTCTGCAAACTCCTCCGGACCCTGAACAGCCCCCTAACAAGGACACACAGCAAGTTAGTTCATCAGAGCAGAAACCGAGACAGGAACCTGGACTTGAGTCAGTCCAGGTCCAATTTAATAGCCAGAATATTTTACTTGAAATTAGGGCAGAGAGAGTGGTTATCATAGCATGACACCTTTCCAATATGTCTCATGAAGCAGATTTAGATATGAAATAGATATGTGGTTTAAATTACTATTAAAAAAAATAAAAACCATATGAAGCAACTACACTTTAAATGCCAAGTACCCACTTTACAGTTATAACTAAACTCCTGAATTTTCTGAATCCCACAACCTGCATGTTCTAATCTAAGATCATATTTATATTTAAGAAAAGGACTGGGTTATATCTGAATACATCTGAAAACAAACATGGTGGCGGCCAGTATGGCTGCGGCTCCGCTGGCTTGCAGACTTCCAGACTTTTAACCGCAAATCAGTCACCCAGACGTGAAATTAGATGTCAGACTAGTATGTGACCATCAGGTTGTGCTAGATCTGCCAAAAGTTTTTTACAGTATTATGTCACTTTATAATATTTGTCACTTAGTTATACACCCACTTTTTCCACTTTATCTTGTATGGTAAGCCAGCACATTGTAACTTCATTTGAATGTACACTGTGTGTATATTTTGAATAACAATAAAGTCTGTCTATCTATCTATCCATCTGTGAATATGACATCATATCCGGTCTTCTTGGTCCTGATCCAGTTAACGGTGAAGAAGAGCACAAAGTGACGTTCACTGGTCCACATGAAACAACAGAAACTTGTTGCCATAGTGACGACTGGCCGGGTGAACCGCCAGCTCGCTTTACTTTCTCATTGCATTTCAGTTTCCGTCATGCACCATTTTGTTCCATAAAACGTTAGTGAAGAGGGAAAAATAAAGCTCTCTGAACTGATTCAGATGCTGGTGTGTTCAGGACGTGAGTTGGACCTGTTGTCACGCTGTGCGTGTGTGTGTGTGTGTGCGTGTTGTGATACCTGGAAAGGTTCGTAGAAGAAGGCCTCCACTCCCTCAGACAGACCGCGAATCAGTCCAAACGGGTTCCCCAGGACGTCCAGACCCAGAACCAGAACGTACATCTGCTTCAGGAACTGCAGCCACAAACAACACCATGTTTTGACATCACAGGTTGATGTTTCCTCATCTCATCGTTTAGATTATCAGGACTGGATTCATAACGAATGTATCGCTGCCGCTGATATCGCCATGATCTGTGCATCACTTACATCCGCTACCTGCCCGTCTTAAGGTCTGATTCACAACCGATACAACGGCACTAACAGACCCATTAAGTTTTGCACCTGATTGGTGCTTTCAGGTCTTGTTTCAAAATCACCATAAATACCACGACTGAACAAGATCTAACACAAGAAAGAGGAAGACAACTGGGTTGGGGTTATGATGACCTCCATGTTACCTGTTCAGAATAGTGTCGGACTACTGCCCACATCAACTTCTCTCTGCGGTAAAACTGGTACTTCACCTCAAAGAAGGCAAGTCTGACAGAGGGGACAAAAAACAGAGATTCAACTCCACATCACTCCAGACAGGACGACGACGACAACTTTAACAAATGACTCTTCTTCCTGTAGCTGCAGAGGTCACACTGACTGGTCACAGAGCAGAGCCTTTGCGGCCCATAATGCATCTCTCTGCAACAAAAAGAACACTGAGCAGCAGGAAGTGGCTTACTTGAAGATGAGGTCATCAACGTCAGTCAGCGTGGCACCGATACTTTTCAGCAGCAGGTTGAAAGACTGAATGGCCGCCGCCTCCTGAGCTGAGTCCTCACCGCTGGAGCCCAGAGACAGACTGAGATGGAGCTATAATATAAAATATAACAGAGACAGGCTGAGATGGAGCTGAAATATAAAATATAATAGAGACAGGTTGAGATGGAGCTATAATATAAAATATAACAGAGACAGGCTGAGATGGAGCTGAAATATAAAATATAATAGAGACAGGTTGAGATGGAGCTATAATATAAAATATAATAGAGACAGGTTGAGATGGAGCTGAAATATAAAATATAATAGAGACAGACTGAGATGGAGCTGAAATATAAAATATAATAGAGACAGGTTGAGATGGAGCTATAATATAAAATATAATAGAGACAGATTGAGATGGAGCTATAATATAAAATATAATAGAGACACATTGAGATGGAGCTATAATATAAAATATAACAGAGACAGACTGAGATGGAGCTGAAATATAAAATATAATAGAGACAGGTTGAGATGGAGCTGAAATATAAAATATAATAGAGACAGGTTGAGATGGAGCTATAATATAAAATATAATAGAGACAGGTTGAGATGGAGCTACAATATAAAATATAATAGAGACAGGTTGAGATGGAGCTATAATATAAAATATAATAGAGACAGGTTGAGATGGAGCTATAATATAAAATATAATAGAGACAGGTTGACATGGAGCTGAAATATAAAATCTAACGACAGAGACAGACTGAGATGGAGCTGAGGTAAATTTAAAAGAAACCAGAGCACTGTTCATGACAGGTTTAGATTCCTTCCCAGAGATATTTATATATTTATTCAAATTTTACACTATTCAGGTCTCTATTTTTGTGATACTAAGCTATATATATGATACTGACCTGACTTAATTTTGTTGAAATTCTACATCTACATTAATCAACACAACCTGAAAATGTTTCCAGTCATCAGGTTTGAACGTGGAGCATGAATGAAAGCAGTTAACGTCAGCCATGTTGGCCCCAGAGGGAACAGCTGCAGGTGTCCTCACCTTGATGGGCGAGATGTGGAAATGTTCGAAGAAGCTGAGTCCTGACGTGTCGGTGAGCGACGCCTCCGTCAGCTCGGTCTGCAACACCTGCAGGTCTCTCTCCAGCAGCCGCGACTGAAACACAACGAGTCCGACATTTAACTCTCTGTGTGCTGTTCATGTGTCGGGGAGTTGAACCGTCAACCTGCTGCCTTGCTTGCTCTACCTTCTGTCCGTCAGCCTGGGGGTCAGCGGCAAGTGTGAACAGAGCCAAGATGGCTGCCAGGAAACCCTGATCGATCTTCACTGCCATCTCCTGAACCAGAGCCATGAAGTACCTGAAGTACACACCGACAGTGACAATACATCAGACCGCCACATAAGGTACTTCACAAAAAGTCAAGACCATGCCTCGTCTTCATGTAAACTGGTTTATCTTCATACTAAACTGGTTTATTTTCACACTAAACTGGTTTATCTTCATGTTAAACTGTTTATCTTCATGTTAAATGGGTTTATCTTCATGTTAAATGGGTTTATCTTCACATTAAATGGGTTTATCTTCACATTAAACTGGTTTATCTTCATGTTAAACTGTTTATCTTCAGGTTAAACTGTTTACCTTTGTGTTAACTGGTTTATCTTCACATTAAACTGGTTTATCTTCATGTTAAATGGGTTTATCTTCGTGTTAAACTGTTTACCTTTGTGTTAACTGGTTTATCTTCACATTAAACTGGTTTATCTTCATGTTAAACTGTCTATCTTCATGTTAAATGGGTTTATCTTCATGTTAAACTGTTTATCTTCATGTTAAATGGGGTTTATCTTCGTGTTAAACTGTTTACCTTTGTGTTAACTGGTTTATCTTCATGTTAAACTGTTTATCTTCATGTTAAATGGGTTTATCTTCATGTTAAACTGTTTATCTTCATGTTAAACTGTTTATCTTTGTGGTAAACTGGTTTATCTTTGTGTTAAACTGGTTTATATTAAGGGTAAACTGCTTGTTACTCACTTGAACTGCATGACGCTGCTGTGCTGGTTGAACCTGGTGATGACGGACATGTCGATGAACGGCTTCGGTTCTGTGGAGGCAGAGTTCAGTGTTAGAGAGACTCATCACGACGGCAGACAGCGATCAAACTGAATCACAGTGAAACATCTTCCATAATTACTCTTAAACACGTCTCTATGAAACATTTTCTGTGTAATTTCCTTCTTTATTTTCTGTCCCTAACAGCATTGAAACCTGATGAATGATGCACATTAAGCATGCATTTTTATGTGAAGCACTGCTGGGTCTTTACTATGAAGCGTTAAGTGTTGATGATGACATTTGTGGCCATAAAGTTGTTTTTAAAGTTTTTGTCTGCAAGTTTTTGCAAGTTATGGATCAATGAAGAGACGGTAAATCTACCAAACATGGAGATTGAAGGTAACTCTTGGTTTGTGACGATAAACAGAGAAAAGATGGAGCCTCCACAGGTGAATGGGTTACATTAAAGATGTAAGTAAGTGAGATGATCCACCTGAGTCCAAAGCGATGGATTTGGGAGGAGGAACAGGATGGAAGACGATGGGGAAGATCGCACCTGGCAGCTGGTTATCCACCTGCACACAGAAACCACGTGGGTCATACAGGTGAGTGTTTGTGAGTGTGTGTTCAGGTGTGTGTGTGTGTTTACCTGCAGCCAGTGCAGCTGTGCCCTCAGGCAGCGCTGGTGCGGCGACTGTTTGAACTCCACTTGGATCCCAGACAGGAAGTTCCTCCTCACTGGGCAGGAAAACGGCTGTCGCATCATCATGATGCCTCCACTGAGGTTGACCTGACAACAGTGACATCACACACACTCACTCAGCTCATTGGACAGACAATTGAAATCTAATTATTTGTCAGTTATCAGAGGACAGAGTCTGTTTGTGTGTGTGTTGACCGCTGACCTCCAGGTTGGTCTCCAGTTTGACCCAGCCCCCCTCGGTCTTCCCGCTCAGCTGACTCTGGTAGGTTTGCTCCAGCAGGTTGATGTTCTTCTGACTGAATGGCTTCCAGCGATTCTTTGGCTTCATCTCCCAAACCACACCTGAGCTGTAACAGAGAGAATCACACCTGAGCTGTAACACAGAGAATCACACCTGAGCTGTAACAAGAGAATCACACCGAGCTGTCACAGAGAATCACACCTGAGCTGTAACAGAGAGAATCACACCTGAGCTGTAACATAGAGAATCACACCTGAGCTGTAACACAGAGAATCACACCTGAGCTGTAACACAGAGAATCACACCTGAGATGTAACACAGAGAATCACACCTGAGATGTAACACAGAGAATCACACCTGAGATGTAACACAGAGAATCACACCTGAGCTGTAACACAGAGAATCACACCTGAGCTGTAACACAGAGAATCACACCTGAGCTGTAACATAGAGAATCACACCTGAGCTGTAACACAGAGAATCACACCTGAGCTGTAACATAGAGAATCACACCTGAGCTGTAACACAGAGAATCACACCTGAGCTGTAACACAGAGAATCACACCTGAGCTGTAACACAGAGAATCACACCTGAGCTGTAACACAGAGAATCACACCTGAGCTGTAACACAGAGAATCACACCTGAGCTGTAACAGAGAGAATCACACCTGAGCTGTAACACAGAGAATCACACCTGAGCTGTAACACAGAGAATCACACCTGAGCTGTAACACAGAGAATCACACCTGAGCTGTAACACAGAGAATCACACCTGAGCTGTAACACAGAGAATCACACCTGAGCTGTAACACAGAGAATCACACCTGAGCTGTAACACAGAGAATCACACCTGAGCTGTAACACAGAGAATCACACCTGAGATGTAACACAGAGAATCACACCTGAGCTGTAACACAGAGAATCACACCTGAGGACTCAGCATACCTTGCTTGCCCACTAATCTGTCTTGGTGGCCACCCCTCTGATGATGCGTTTACCTGGTGATGCCGATGTAAGCGATCTCCTGCCGGTTGCCGTTGTTGATCAGCGACAGTCCGAGGTTTTGCAGTGACACCCTCACTTCCTGTTCGAACTGCTCAAGCTCCTCAGCCTGCCGAGCCTTCGTTACCACGGCGACGTCTTCGGTGAACAGCAGCACCCGCTGGCGTCCATCCAGGAAGGAAACCCAGTGAACCTGAGACAGGCTATCATAGGAGAACTGACCCACCTCGTCCTGTGAAGACCAGACACAGACGGTCAGCTTGTTTTACTATCTTTATGGGGACCCTGTACTGGTGTGTGAGGACCAAAATGCTGGTCCCCACAAACCATTTAAACCAGTTTAGACTCCACTGATTATGTGCCTGATGGCTCCTGTGAAATCCAAAAAACTACCAAAAGAAATTACCAAAAAACTTTCAACTATCTTTCTCAGCGGATGAAGTTTGTTCACTGTCTTGCAGACAGAGTTCCTTAAAATCCTAATTTAGATGCTGTTTTATTAAGGCTGTCAGTTAACACAATAATAACACGTTAACGCAAATTTGTTTTAACACCACTAATTTTTCTAATGCATTAACGCAACTTGCAATTTTTAGGTTGAAGTGGGCTCAGTCTTGCCTACCTACCTTGACAAAGAAAAACTGTCATGTCAATTTTCAAAGGGGTCCCTTAATCTCTGACCTCCAGATCTGTAAATGTAAATGGGTTCTCTGGGTACCCACCAGTCTCCCCTTTACAGACATGTTGATAAGAGTATCAAATACTTGAAAAAACTCCCTTTAAGGTTCATTGAGAACAGATAAAAAATGTGCAATTCATTTGCGATTAATGGCAATTAAATATTTTAAATCGCCAGATAGCCCTAGTTTTTATTAACGGACAAAATGAACCCCACAGCGTCAGACCTTCAGCAGGTCCAGCTGTCCAGAATGTTCCATACAGCTCCAGCTGAGCGTTCGGATGCCTGCCGGGTCGTCCCACGCAAAGCGCCGAGCCTCGCTGGGTTTCAGCTGGTGAACTGTCTCTGAGCCGCTGAGCGAGAAAAGGAGAGAGCGTGGTTAGATTTCTATTAAACTGTAGTTCTACGCAAATTTAACCAAACCACTGCTGGTGTTTTTATCAGTAAGCTGTATCTTAAAAATGACTGACAGAACACTGAATGGTTTACTGCATATAACTGATACAGCTCTGGAGGACACATGATCCTTCACTTTGATGGTTTTATCAAAATGTATGTGTTGACGTCTGACCTCTGCCTGTAGCTGATGGTGACCCAGGGTGTGTGGTTGAGCAGCAGAGCTGGAGCTGCTCCTTCATAATAATCACTGAAGCTGATGACGGTCGAGAGGTCAGAGATGTTGACGTCCACGATGATCCCGCCGCACTGAAAACACACACATTTACATAAAAAGCCCTGAAACGTATGTTACTCAGAGTGAGATCCAGCAGGGACACTGACCATGTTGAGGCTCAGCAGGGTGCCGTTGTCCTGCCGGTTAAAGAAGAAGAACTTGGAGGTCGATTCAGATCCAACCACACGGATGCACAACTTCCCCGAGCTGTTCTCCGGCCACAGAGGGAGGCACTGCAACACAACAGGGAGATGATTACACGCTACTCTGGGGATAAACACACTATCTCTGGGACAAACACTCACCTCGGTGGAGGCAATGTAGTGCCACCTGATGGAGTTGTGGCCGGTGACTTCTCCCACCTCCAGCTCATACGATGACTTGTTCACCAGAGTGTAGAACGGACTCATGGTGACGATCCTGGTCAGGTTAAAGCTGCTCATCTGGATACTCACGCCCACCTGGACATACAAACACAAAGTAGGAAGAATCAAACTAGGGCTGCAGTGACGGTTGTTTTTCAGACCCACAGGACTACACCGCCCTGCACGCTCATATGACATATTTCGTTGTGCCAGCTTCCTGCTAGCTGTATGTGGCTGTAATAATGGATATATTGGCTGTAATTCATCACTTTTATTATCTTCTAATCCACCCATGGGCTGCATGCTCTCAGCCTGTACCGTGGTGGATGTATTAACGTCTCTGTTCCCAAACAATCGGCTATCAGCCAGTAGCTAGTAGTGCTAGTAGCATGACATCAACAGGATTTAATGGAGTTGTAGCTTTTTACTAACATGCAGGGCAAAAGGACAGGACACAACCTCTTCTACAGCCATGGTCTGGACTCTACTGGACTCATCTGATCTAATCTGATCTGGACTAATCCAATCTGATCGGATCTGGTCTAATCTAATGTAGTCTAAACTACTCTGGTCTAATCTAATCGGATCTGGTCTAATCTAATCTAGTGTTTTCTGATCTAGTCTAAACTAATCTGGTCTAATATAATCTCATTTGATCTAATCTCATCTGGTCTAATCTAGTCTAATATAATCTGACTTTATCTGATCTAATCTAATCGAATCTGGTCTAATCTTATCTGATCTGGTTTTATCTGATCTGATATGGTCTAATGTAATCTGGTATAATAGTTTAATCTAACCTAATCTAATCTGGTCTAATACAATCTAATCTGGTCTAATCTGATCTAATCTGGTGCTTGTTCTTTTTACAGTATCACACAGTCTTCAGGTATTCAAATCTCACAACAACAACAACATGTGAATAAGTGAACCTTGAGTTGAGATTGTTTAATCTGATTTAATCTAATCTGAAGTGAATCTAATCTCATTTCCAAACATGTCCCTGAAGACAAACAGCTGTTAGTTGTTTAACAACACAACATAAAGAGCGCCAGAATCCTGAACAGAGATTCTAGGTGAGCCCTTTAAGTTACCAGGAAGTCCATGTTGTTGGCAGGACAGCGAACGCAGCCGTAACTTCCTACAGTGTCCAGAGAGAAACCATCAGACCAGGAGCTGGTGGAGACGCACAGTTGGAGCTGCAACAAACAACAACAACGCACGTCATGCTGGACCAGAAAGGAGGTTTTAAAGGAGAACATACTGGTACTGTCGTCAGATAAGCCAGTATTTCAGCCAAAAACCAAAAACAAACCTCAAAATGTTTGTTGGACAAGAGTTAAAACTTTTGGGTAGATGGTGACCTGAGTGTGTCCTGAGGGTGGCGCTAGAGTACAGGTTTAACCTTCGGAGAGCAGGACAGCGGTTAAATCTAGCTGATGAGTGTTAACAGGAGTTATTCTCACCTTGCTCTTGCTGAAGACATTTTTCTTTTGGAAGGAGAACAGGATGATGTCTCTGAAGTCGGCGGGGTGTTTGACGCTGACATCTTCGGCTCTGTACTGCAGCACTCGAGACGTCTTGTTGATGATCCAGTACGGGCTGAAGAGCGACAGCAGCAGGCGGCTCGGCATCTTCGTCACGTGAACGCTCACGTCCACCGTCATGCTGTTGTCCGAGTCGCAGGTGAGACACACGGCAAAGAACTCTGGCATTTCCTGTTTGATGCAGACGTGTCCGTGCCAGTCACGACCCTGATACCTCATCAGCACCAACGACATGATCTCACCTGAGACACGAGCATTCAAGAGGTCCGACGTGCTGCCTTCCTGAAGCTCATAGGAGTCTGCTGAGCTCTGAGGAGACCATGTCAGACCACATCAGAATAAACCAGAAGATTGGATTAGATTTCATTTGATGTTATAATATAATCTATAACCTTCCTTTTACTACTTCAGTCATACCTCCATCATGTAACGGACGGTGTAGGGCAGCAGGTTGCGTAGTGTGGCCACAGGGTGGAGGTGAATGACGTAGGCGGGGTCCCAGTCCTCCTCTCCGTGATTGGCAATGTGTTGCAGGTCGTCGGGGATGGCCAGCGTACTGACCATCAGCGGCAGCAGGCTGCTGTCGCTCGCCGGACACTGCAGTACTGAACGCACCTCCGAGCTGCGGTGCACCTGCTCCTTCCACGCCACGCAGGTGGACGACGGTCCGTACTGACCGTCCAGACAACCCGCCGGACACACAAAAAGCTGACATCTGGAGGGGAGGGGCATAAAACTACATGGTCAACATCTCCTGCACACATCTCCTTTCACACAACCACTGGACACGAGTTTGGCATTTCACTACACTTCTGACTCACACCGTCTTGTTTAAATATTGGACCTTTCCTTTTCTATTCTCATGTGTATCAAAACAAACTTGATGCTCAGAACAGCAGAGGGTGTCAAGTTAAATCAAGTTAATTACCTAAAGGATGAATATCTAACAGATCAAACATGAAGCACAGTTTTAAACAGGAGATGGAAACACAAGGCAATATGATGCTACCTGTATGTTTCTAAGGCGACATGAAACTCTTTCTCAGGTTCGGCTTGTCCGACGTTCTGCAGGCTCCTGGATGTTGAACAGTACTGCAGGATGGTGAACGGCACCGAGAAGTGATTCCTTATCTGAAAACACACACGATAAACAGTTCAAAATGAGGTGGTTGGTCCTTCAACCTGTTCAGACTGTCAGAGAAATGTACGGTCAGGTTTTTGTGATTCAGACCTGCAGCGGCGAGCGGACAGTGATGACCTTGTTGCCCTCAGCGGCGTCGATCTGCAGCAGCACAGAAACTGCCTCCTGCAGCATCGGACCTCGAATGTTGTAGAGACGGCGACCCGGCTTGTCTACAGCGATGTTGGAGATCTCGCTGTATCCGGAGGGAACTGTGGGTTTAGGGATACATCAGCCTTTTAATATTCATTCACATGCCATCAGTTTTACTTAACAGACCGCTTTTTTCAGTTGTCACCTCTCATTGACCCATGCACAGACAGAAGACCATGCAAGGAGCTGGTCAACCATCAGGTGCAATTTGAGGTTCAGTGATCGAACTGCCAACCCTGTGATCAATAGACAATCCACTCTACCTCCTGAGCCACAGCCGCCTGGAAGGAGGGACTTCTTCTCCTGGGGACAGTGTGGTGAGCACCAAAACCATACAAATATCCTAGTAACAGAGTTGCTCCGATACCAGTAACAGAAATGTGTCTGATACTGCCTAAAATTCAGTATTGGACATCAGAGAGTATGCCAGTCTACGCACCTATCAATACCAAACTTTATTAACCCAGAAAAAAACTATTTAACCAGACCTCAGTTCTTCTTTACCATTCCAAAGTGGCTAATGGCTGTCACTGGCAATTGTAGTTTCAGAGCAGCGAAGAAGAACTGACTGCAGGTAGTTTGTCATGTGACAATAGCAAACAGTGCGGTGCTTGTGGAGAGCGAGGAAACTGTCAGCCATTTGGCAATATTTAACAGTGGAAAATCCAACAAGTAAAACGGCGACATGTTCATTATGTGAGGCCTCTGTTTGGAAGGCACCAGCAATCAACGCCAGAAATCTTATAAAACATTTGAAGATGCATTAAAAGAGCACAACAACTTCACAGAGGCAAAGGGGAAAAAAAAGGACAAACTGCAGCAGCAAACGTTGGAAACCTCATTCCTATGACGAGATAAAATCCACAAAAATAGACCAAAATCTACAAAAACATTATATTTATAACAACAACTGGTATCGGATCGGTACTCTGTATGAGCTGATACAACATGTTCAGGTATCAGTATCAGGAAGAAAAAAATGGTATCGGACATCTCTGAGCTTCTGATGTTTAGAACATCTCCAACTACTGTGCATTAAACTGTCAGTGATGTTACTAATAGTACAGTATGTGTCTATTACCTACCACTGGTATATGCTTGAGTGTTAGCATGAAGCCTGCTACCAACAAAACACAAGATGCTGTGCGATATCCATCTCTGTGATATCTAAGAGCTTGACAGTTAACAACCTTATAGAGACAGTCTGATTCTGTGGGTCAGTCTCAGTCTCAGTGTATAATTTAAGCCTAGTAGTCTTGTGCCCCGTTCTAGTACCAGAATGCTGCAGCAAGCACACTTTACTAAAATTAGAAAATTTGACCATATCACACCAGTTTTAGCTTTATTGCACTGGCTCCCGAACCATGATCAGACTTTAAAGTACTTCTGATGACCTGTAAAATTGTAAATGGCCTCGCTCCTTCCTACTTGTCTGATCTAGTTAATCCTTATACTTCAATCAGGACTCTCTGCTCTCAGGACTCCTGTCTGTCCACAGAGTGAAAAAGAAGTCAGCGGGCCAAAGGGCCTTCTCTTATCAAGCCCCTTTCTTCTGGAATAACCTCCCTATGGACAGCAGACTGACATCAGTCGTCTGATTCTGTGGAGGCAGAAATGAATATTGTTGGAATGAGACTGTAGTGAAAGTAAGGCATTCTGACCGATGGTGAGGTTGAACAGGCAGCTCTCTTGGCGCTGCAGAGCCGACAGTTTGCCTCGTGACGACGGTTCGAACATGGAGTGCTCCAGGTCCATGCTCTGATCCACCGACAGCTCATGTAGTTTTCCCTGCGCCAGTGACCCCACCGGCCTCAGGTTGGCGCTGTGCTGCACAATGAGAGGAATCCCAAGAGAGTTTCTGATGGTGAAGGGGGCCTTCTCCTTCAAAGAGTAGTCAAAGGTGGAGGCTGTGCCCTCTGAGAACGCCTGATCAAAACACAGCAATGATAAATTAATTAGTAATGTTCATCAATAACTGGCTATTTATTCATTGAAGGAACACCATCGCAATGATTTAAGCCACAGAGTTTATGACAAAGTTTATATTTCATGTTCTTAAAGAGACAGGGTGTAGGATTTGGTGACATCTAGCGGTGTGGTTGCAGATTGCAAGCTGTCGAATGCTAAACCATGGTCACACAGTTGGCCTTGCTCAGAGGTCATCCTTACCATAATAAACACTACTTGAGGAGCAACGGAGGTTGGAGCGAGGGCTGGGAGGTGGAGTTAACAAACCATGGCGACAGCGTGATGGTACACTACTGAGCAGCTTTCATAGGAATGAACGGGGCCTCGCCTCCAACACTGGATCCAGTTCTTTTAATACATCCATGGTTTCAGCACCCTACGGTTCATGTCACTGTCGGAGAACTACAATAATGTAAAAATGTGAAAGTTTGGTTTGTCTATTCTGGGCTACTGTAGAAACAGGGACGAGCAACATGGTGGACTCCATGAAGAGGACCCACTCCCTATGTAGATATGAAGGGCTCATTCTAAGTTAGCGAAAACACAACAATTCTTAGTTTCAGCTGATTATATACTAAAGAAAACATAGTTTTGAATATTAGATTCCATTGCTGCCAATAAATCATACAGACTGGCCCTTTACAATGGTGTCTGAGTCTTTTTTGCTGCACAAAAACAAATATTTTCACTCGATTAACAGGTCTGAAGACCAGTCAGTTAGCTTTAGTTTGCACTCTGCCTGTTGGAGGATGCTTGTTTATGAATAATGCATAAAATATTTCAGGGAAAGGTTGGTTTTGGTACAGGCCTTTTACCTTCTAACTTTTAGCCTATCGACCTGTAAACTCAAGTGTATCCATTGTCTCTGGTTGGGCTTTTGTTTCTACTGTTGTCTGAGGGGCTCCTGAATCTAAATTTCAGCTCTGCTCTGGAGAAGACAGTCATTAGATAGACACTAGACAGACATTAAATAGACACTAGACAGACATGAGATAGATACTAAATAGACAGTAGACAGACCCTAGACAGACACTAGATAGTGACGGAGGAACTTATGATGTGATGTACCTTGCTGAGGTTGTAGAAGACGTTGAGGCTGCACTGGGAGATGGTGATGTTCATGGTGTCTTTGGAACAGATGTTGATGGCCGTGCGAGGTTCAGGCAGAATGACGAAGTCGTCTCCGTGAACAGGACTCTTGTCCTGGACCGGGCTGTTCTTCATCTGCAGGAATAAAGACACCACGACAGAGACATTAAATAAGACAATAGAATAGAAATAATGTGGTTTTACTTCTGTACGTCTCTTTGTAGGAGGACGTTTTACTGGCGTCTGGTAGCTTTCAGTCCAAAATGGTGGAAGTGTAGCTCTGCTGCTGGGAGCTGATGTTGCAGTGGAATGAAGAGCTGACTTTCACTTCTTATCAATATACTTTCTAACTGAACTCCACACCAGTTCGGCACTCCCAGTGGGGTTAACAATGTGCATGTAAATGAACAGTAAAAAGGCAGAATCAGTCTGGTAAGTTGGCCTCATGGCAGTGCCAAACCGCGCTCTACAGAGTCGTCAATCTCACCTAAATCCCCAAAATATTCTCCATCTACTGCAGACTGACAATCAGGTAACTCCAGCACGACCAGAGCCGACCACAGAGATTGTTTATTTTGAGGAGAAATTACACTCAGAATTATTCTGGAGGCCAAGATGAATTTACTGTAAATACCCATCAAAACATGGTTCAGGATGGAGCACGTCTGAAATGTGCTGTAAACATAAACATGGCAGAAACAGCAGCTAACAGATTTACCTCCAGCTCCAGGTTCCATCTGCGTCTCCCACTGTTGACTCGTTCGATCAGAGGCTCCCACACTGCATGGATCTCATTAAAGTAGTTCACCTGTAGACATGCAGCAGGTGTCAACATTATACAGCATACAGTACATGATAATAAAACATCTGGATGTTGGACAGGCTTCTTTTTCTAGTCAGCAGCTACAGCAACGTCAGTTTATCCTCCTTTAATTCACCATCACAAACTTGTAGGTGTGAGTTCAGGTTCAGGTGTAAAGGATCAGTTCTCACCTCCAGCGTCATGTCGGCTCTGAGCTGCAGCAGAGATGACCAGTTTTTGGCCGATCCACTGAAGGAGGACTCAGCCAGCAGCAGAGGGACGGTCCGATGACCCAACCCGGACTCCAGAGTCACCTGGACCACCTGTGGGGAGACAACACCTTGTCAACAGGAAACACATCTGATCTTGTAAAGTTTCAGAGTAAAATCTTCTTTGAGGAGCTGAAATATCGTACCTTGACCTCAGCGGTAAAGCTCTCGCCCTCGTTGCGCCCGTCCTGCTCCCTGAAGCTCTCGGTGACCTCGGTGGCCTGGTCCACTCCCAGGAACCAGTAGTTACAGCCGTAGATGTTCATGACCGACCAGAGGTCGCTGACGTCCGTCTTCGCCTCCGGACTCTGCTCTTCATGCTGCTTCGCCGTCATGGCGGCTGTTATTGTCTTCACTGTGTTGAGGATGAACGGAGAGATCTGCAGGACGAAGACACAGAGACGGTGAGTTCACTGACAGCTCGTTTCACTTACTTATTCTGATGACATCACAGTGACATCACAAAGAGGATGACAGGTTATAAACCTGGGGGCGGCAGTAGCTCAGTCTGTAGGGAGTTGGCTTGGGAACCGGAGGGTCACCGGTTCAAGTCCCGACATGGACCAAAAACTGAGTGTGAACTGGTAGCTGGAGAGGTGCCAGTTTACCTCTTGGGCACTGCCGAGGTGCCCCTGAGCAAGGCACCAAACCCCCAACTGCTCTGGCGCTTGTCAGGAGCAGCCCCCTCACTCTACACCTCTCCAATTGTTGCATGTATATGGACCTGTTTGTGCATGTGTGTGTATAAGTTAACAGAGTGAAAAAATTAATTTCCCCTAGCGGGACTAATAAAGGACTATCTTCTTCTTCTTCTTCTTCTAAACAAGCCAGTCTGACCAAATGATCCAAAACATTTGAAGATGTGATTTATTATGTTTCCTTATGTTTTAACAAGCTAACTGTTGGATCGTTGTGACCCATAGAGATACACTGTGAGGAATGAACATACCTTGACAATGACTTCCTCCACCGTCACAAAGCCGCTCAGTGGTTGGTTAGGGTGAGTTTTGGTCTGCAAGGCGACCGAGCAGGGTCTCAACACCTATTGGACAGAATCAGACTGATGAGTCAGAGAAGACGTTGATATCGCCGCCTGCAGGTCAGGAGTGTTTCTGCTCATCACTGAATCACAGCAGGAAGGTTGAAGGCAGCATGGCAGCACAGTCAACAACACAGACAATAATAGTAATATTAATAACATCAATATCAATGGGGATAAACACAGAGATTTTTAAGCATTGGCCACAAAGGCCACCAAGCTACTAAAACTGGTGGTCAAAGTACATTTTTGGTGGCCCAAATGTAAATGTATCTAAAAACTAGGGCCATCAATAGATTAAAATAGTTAATCACAGTCAATCATAAATTTATATCTGTTGAAAAATGCACCATATTCCTTCCCATGATGCTGCTCAGAGTGCTCACAGTGACCGGCTCATCTGATCACTGCACAGATCTAAAGAGCTCCAGTAACATTATGATGCTTTCATGCTCTACTCAGCAAAAAGTTTAAAAAAAAAAATAATATGATAAAAAATATGATTAATTTGTGATTAAATATTTAATGAATTGACAGCCCTAGATAACAGATATTGACCTGAAACTGTTCCTAAAATGTCTGAATTTAAATGATTATTTCTATGTTTTCTTATTCATTCATTTTATTTTGAATAGAGAGTGTCTAGGTATTTTAAGATTTTTATTGTACAGGTTCCTTTCTAATAAGCCTAAAGTAATGCTCCCCTGTTGGATAATCTGCAGTCTGAACAGTCAGTTTTCAGTTCAAAAACAAGCTTCACATGTTTGACTGGTGTTTGCTAAAAACTCCTAATGAAACTATAATGTATGTTGTTAAAGATTCACATCTTCAGTGGGAACCAAAGAGCTTGGAGCTGACAGCCACAAACAGGAAGTCAGACGGTATTGAGAGATGGACTAACACGCTGGTGGTTTGGGTTCAAAGATGATAAGAAAGGACCTGTAAAACGTTAATGTCTGACCCGCTGTGACCCCACACATGGTCATGCGATCTTACGGTGGTGACGGCCTTGTCCTCCTTGTTTCGGATGAATGGGCAGGCGAGGACTTTTAGCTCCCTCAGGTTGGCTCTTGTGTTCTGGGTACCGTCCTCCTCAGCCTGCAGGGTGAAGTCACACTGAAACGAGGCCACGAGGGCGGGGGCGTCAGCCTTCATCAGGCTGGCCACGAACACCACCTCCGGGTCCACCACCACCGCCCGCAGACGAGTCCTGACCATGGAGGCTGCACGGACAAGACAACCAAAGTTTAGATCATATCCTACTTTATTTGTTATGATTAATGAAATCAAAAACTTGGATACCAAAAAAATATAAAAAAATATATATCTCTGGTATCTCTGGTATTCTCCATACGTTCCGAAATATCAGTAATTTAGAATCTATGGCCCTGACCACAACTCTGAAATATCAACAAGTTAGAATCTATGAACCCAACCATGGCTCTGAAACATTAGTAAGTTAGAATCTGTGGCCCCGACCATGGCTCTGAAACATTAGTAAGTTAGAATCTGTGGCCCCGACCATGGCTCTGAAATATCAGTAAGTTAGAATCTGTGGCCCCGACCATGGCTCTGAAACATTAGTAAGTTAGAATCTGTGGCCCCGACCATGGCTCTGAAATATTAGTAAGTTAGAATCTGTGGCCCCGACCATGGCTCTGAAACATTAGTAAGTTAGAATCTGTGGCCCCGACCATGGCTCTGAAATATCAGTAAGTTAGAATCTATGAACCCGACCACGGCTCTGAAACATTAGTAAGTTAGAATCTGTGGCCCCGACCACGGCTCTGAAACATTAGTAAGTTAGAATCTGTGGCCCCGACCATGGCTCTGAAACATCAGTAAGTTAGAATCTGTGGCCCCGGCCACGGCTCTGAAACATTAGTAAGTTAGAATCTGTGGCCCCGGCCACGGCTCTGAAACAGTAAGTTATAAACTGTGGCCCCGACCATGGCTCTGAAACATCAGTAAGTTAGAATCTGTGGCCCTGACCATGGCTCTGAAACATTAGTAAGTTAGAATCTGTGGCCCCGACCATGGCTCTGAAACATTAGTAAGTTAGAATCTGTGGCCCCGACCATGGCTCTGAAACATCAGCAGCCTAACTTTGTGTGTGCTGATAAACCATGGTGCTGTCCGTGGTGCTGAAGTAGCAGACTGATATATAATTGAAAAGAAGAAGATAGTCCTTTATTATTCCCGCAAGGGGAAATTCAATTGGTGTTATCAGTTGTAGTCAAGGGTTACGTGTGTGTAACTTTTACCTGAAACATGAACTACATTTTACCTCAGAGGTTTAAACCTGACAGGGTCTCTTCGTCTTACCGGACTTGGCGTCGGCTCGTGGCTCAGCGGTCTGTCTCAGCGGCAGTCTGTCGCTCGGTGCAGAGGTGGCGGTCGAGGTTGATTTCTGCGGCAGAGCCTGCAGGAAGAAATCGGCGACTGCCATCAGAAACTCCACGCTGGCACACAGGTAGAGTTTCTGCAGCACCGCCACCACCTCCCGTTCTCTGGCGCTCTGTCGATACGTCACATCGATCATCGCCTCGGGGCTCTCCTCGTCTCTCCGACCGACCATCCTGCAGCCAAGAGGAAAAACAAACAACACAACAGGTCGAGTTGAGGTAAGTCAACAGGGGAGGTTCAGAATGAGCCCTTAATCAATAGGATTAAACACTGATCGATAACAGCCACAAGTTTATGGGTGTCACTAGAAACTACATTTTTCTATTATAGAAAATAGCCGGTTAATACATTGAAATTGGTAGATTTTTGCTCAAAAAGGATCCAAAATATAATTCCTATATGAATGTAATTATAAATGTTTTGTTTCACATTTGTTTTTTGTGTTCTGTTAGAAAAGTGCAAGACTTTAACTGCAGCGGTGCTGTTTCCTGTCTGCTGCAGTAAAACTTCTTCTGTTGTGAATTATTTGGGTTTAAGTGTTCTGTTCTTATCAGTACACAATAACATGTGTCACACTGAAGGCATGTAAGAGCTTGCAAACAATATATTTTGCTTATCATACAATTCTACGCTGCTTTACAGAAGTACGGTGTCCTTAAACTACATGTCCCACAATGCATCTTAGTTTTGTT
Source organism: Pterois miles (assembly GCA_947000775.1). Taxonomy (NCBI): domain Eukaryota; kingdom Metazoa; phylum Chordata; class Actinopteri; order Perciformes; family Scorpaenidae; genus Pterois; species Pterois miles. Next base: position 3,676,458 of record CAMQGK010000038.1, on the reverse strand, counting down.
ACATGCACACTGAGGCGTCTTCCATCGTCGGTTTCCAGCAGCGGCGCTCTAGCTGAGTGATGGGGTCGTAAAAACAATATGAATAGTACCAAAATGTCCAAGAAAAGAAAAGTTGATGCAGAGGGAAGGAAATTTAATGAGACAGAAAAGTGAATACTATATGATGCAAAAGCATATTTTTGTTATTGAACTAATTTCCAAAATAAACTGTACAATATTTTTCATAGACTTCTGCTTTCAGAGCTAGTTATTAAATGAATTATTATTGAGACTAATAATAATCAAATGCTGAGGCAATTTTGTAATATGATTGGTAATAGATATATTTAAATAGTCTGACAATTACAAGCGGCCCTTTGAGGGCAACCATAATGATGATGTGGCCGAGGATGAAATTGAGTTTGCCACCCCTTCAATTACACATGGCGCTGAAGGTGACAAACCACAAGGAGGCAGCAGAGGCACCAGTCTGCAGTCAACCAACGTTTAGCTGAAAAAGAAGAAGAGGAAGGGAGGAAGAGCTGTTTCTTCTTTCTTCTTCTTCCCTGAACAAACTAAGATGGCGCTAGCTCAGAATTAGTGTGACTGTATCATCGGCTCTGCTCGACACACACACAGAGAAACCAGAGGTCATGTGACTGTTACCGTGAGGTCACCCTCTCCATGCCCGTCCTCAGGTCGTCCAGCGTGCAGGCGCTGAGGATGGTGGTCACCTCCATGCTACCGTTGGTCAGAATCCTCCCTGAAGTTTTCAGCAGGTGGAGGGCGAACTCACCCAGTCTGAGGTTCTGCTGGTGCTGGAGGTCTGATGGCTGCAGGGAACAGGAACTACAGTCAGAGCCAAGATCCAACAACCTGAGTGCTGATCCTGGACCAGCTGATCCTGGACCAGCTGACCCTGGACCAGCTGATCCTGGACCAGCTGACCCTGGACCAGCTGACCCTGGACCAGCTGACCCTGGACCAGCTCTATTAGTAAAGAGGTTTTTTTTTGTTTGGAAGTGTAACCTCAGCTCCTATAACAGTCTAAAAGAATCAGTGTATCCAAAATACAGACACAGACTCTTAACCCATCTGTGCCCAAAATCTCCAATTAGGATGATAAGGAAATATGCCACAACATTGAATGTGACTGGTAAAAAGTCTTGAAATATCTTGGGTAAGCATCTAGCAGTAAAAAAAAAAAAAAAAAATCACACTTACAGAGGCAAATGTTGCTCAAAAACTAGGACTGTCTTTACGTGTGGTCTCTCTGACATTTTACATATCTTTTAGTGTGGGCCAGTCTGTAGAGAACCTAATCCAGAACCTTTATGTGGGGACTGACCTGTTTTGGGTCGTTGCTGTACAGAACCAGACCAAGAGACTCAATGTTGAAGTTAAACTTCAAGGTTTCCAGAGCTTCCTCCTCCTCTTCATCACTGCTTACAGCCGGTTTCCCACCTGAAGACAGAAAACAATAAAACTAATCTGGACGCTGCTGATCATCAGATAATCTAACGCCAATGTGTCTACATAAGGAATACATACAGTATATACTGTATTAGGGCTGTCAAAGTTAACGTGATAATCCAAATTTGTTTGAATGCAACTAATTTTGTGATTTTTTTTTAAGTTGCAGTGGCTCGCTTTTAAAGCTGCAGTGAAGATACAGGTATCATATGAAACTAGAAAGGAATCTATTGGTACCAATCAATCTGTTTAAACTATTTCTGCCTGATGAAGACCCGTGAGGTCGAAACTCCTCACCGTTTTAAACTTACTTAACTAAATAAAGGTCTTTAATTAGAGCTGTAAAAGTTAACACAAATTAATTTTAATGCCACTAATTTATTTAACGCATTGATGCAATCTATATTTCAGAGGTTGCAGCAGATTGAAGATGCAGCTATCATATGAAACAGGTCAGACTAGCTGGTAGTGAAGGTTATATAACGCTCCAAACTGTTATGACCATTTTCAAAGGGGTCCGTTGACCTCTGACCTCCAGATGTGTGAATGTAAATGGGTTCTCTGAGTCCCCACCAGTCTCCCCTTTACAGACTTGCCCACTTTATGATAGTCCCAGTCAGTTTGGATCAAGTCATAGTTGAGTCAGCACTCTGACACACTGACAGCTGTTGTTGCCTGTTGGGCTGCAGTTTGCCATGTTATGATTGGAGCAGATTTTTATGCTAAAGTCAGAACCTGTGAGGGTTTCTGGACAATATCTGTCATTGTTTTGTGTTGTTAATTTATTTACAATATTAACTATATACATACTTTTACATAAAACAGCATATTTGTCCACTTCCATGTTGATAAAAGCATAAAATACTTGACTAAGCTCTTTTTAAGATTCATTTTGAACAGATATAAAATGTGCAATTAATTAGCGATAAATCGCATTTAACTGTTTTAATTGATAGTATATACTATATATGTCAATATGGAGACCTGTCGGGGGTCCTCCGGCTGCTCGCAGCTGCAGACTGGCCTCCTGTCTCGGGGCGCTGGGCTCCAGACTACCGGCCTCTCCCAGGTTCTCCATCAGGATCCTCAGCAGCACCTTTAGGTCGTCCTGACTCAGCTCCACCTGCACAGACACAGCACTCAGTACAAACACTAACACCACCCGACTCCTCACCTACAACTGAGACTTGATTCAGATCAGTCCTCTGTTTCTGTCTCTCCACATGTCTCAGGACAGATATGTGGTTAGCCTAGCATAGCATAATGACTGGAAGAAGGGGGAAACTGCTAGCCTAGCCCATACCTAGGCGTCTAACTATCTCTGTGATCACAGACAGGGGTGGTGGTGGGGGTTCTCAGGACAGGCTCTCTGTCTAACTAAAAACAGGAATAAAATTAAGTATTTTAAGTCACAAGTGAATTTCACACGAGCTGGATGGTGGTGGGGGGGCAAAGGTCACCAGCTAGAATGGTACTTCAACACTACAGAACAAACTGTACCTTCGGTGGTGAACATGTTAACTGGAACAGAGGAGTTACAGACAGTCAGGGTTTAGAGCAGGTGTGTTATCAGATCAGGTGTGTTATCAGATCAGGTGTGTTATCAGATCAGGTGTGTTATCAGATCAGGAGTGTTATCAGATCAGGAGTGTTATCAGATCAGGAGTGTTATCAGATCAGGTGTGTTATCAGATCAGGTGTGTTATCAGATCAGGAGTGTTATCAGATCAGGTGTGTTATTAGATCAGGAGTGTTATCAGATCAGGTGTGTTATCAGATCAGGGTGTTATTAGATCAGTGTGTTATCAGATCAGGTGTGTTATCAGATCAGGTGTGTTATCAGGAGTGTTATCAGATCAGGTGTGTTATCAGATCAGGTGTGTTATCAGATCAGGTGTGTTATCAGATCAGGTGTGTTATCAGATCAGGTGTGTTATTAGATCAGGTGTGTTATTAGATCAGGAGTGTTTATCAGATCAGGAGTGTTATTAGATCAGGTGTGTTCTCAGATCAGGAGTGTTATCAGATCAGGTGTGTTATCAGATCAGGTGTGTTATCAGATCTGGAGTGTTTTTTTATCTGATGTGTTTTCAGATCAGGAGTGTTATTAGATCAGGTGTGTTATTAGATCAGGTGTGTTATCAGATCAGGAGTGTTATTAGATCAGGTGTGTTCTCAGATCAGGTGTGTTATTAGATCAGGTGTGTTATCAGAGCAGGTGTGTTATTAGATCAGGTGTGTTCTCAGATCAGGTGTATTATTAGATCAGATGTGTTATTAGATCAGGTGTATTATTAGATCAGATGTGTTATTAGATCAGGTGTGTTATCAGATCAGGAGTGTTATCAGATCAGGTGTGTTATCAGATCAGGAGTGTTATTAGATCAGGTGTGTTATTAAATCAGGTGTGTTATCAGATCAGGAGTGTTATTAGATCAGGTGTGTTATCAGATCAGGTGTGTTATCAGATCAGGTGTGTTATCAGGAGTGTTATCAGATCAGGTGTGTTATCAGGAGTGTTATCAGATCAGGTGTGTTATAATCAGGTGTGTTATCAGATCAGGTGTGTTATCAGATCAGGAGTGTTATCAGATCAGGTGTGTTATTAGATCAGGAGTGTTATCAGATCAGGTGTGTTATCAGATCAGGAGTGTTATCAGATCAGGTGTGTTATCAGATCAGGTGTGTTATCAGATCAGGTGTGTTATCAGATCAGGTGTGTTATTAGATCAGATGTGTTATCAGATCAGGAGTGTTATTAGATCAGGTGTGTTATTAGATCAGGTGTATTATTAGATCAGGTGTGTTATCAGATCAGGTGTGTTATCAGATCAGGAGTGTTATTAGATCAGATGTGTTATCAGATCAGGAGTGTTATTAGATCAGGTGTGTTATTAGATCAGGTGTGTTATTAGATCAGGAGTGTTATTAGATCAGGTGTGTTCTCAGATCAGGTGTGTTATTAGATCGGTGTGTATCACAGGGTGATTAGACAATGTGCCAACATGATTACGGGATTAACAGGATTATAACAGGTGTATTACAGGTGTGTTATCAGATCAGGAGTGTTATTAGATCAGGTGTGTTATCAGATCAGGAGTGTTATTAGATCAGGTGTGTTATTAAATCAGGTGTGTATCAGATCAGAGTGTTATTAGATCAGGTGTGTTATCAGATCAGGTGTGTTATCAGATCAGGTGTGTTATCAGGAGTGTTATCAGATCAGGTGTGTTATCAGGAGTGTTATCAGATCAGGTGTGTTATAAGAGTGTTACAGACAGAGGATAGATCAGGTGTGTTATCAGATCAGGAGTGTTATTAGATCAGGTGTGTTATCAGATCAGGTGTGTTATTAGATCAGGTGTGTTATCAGATCAGGTGTGTTATCAGGAGTGTTATCAGATCAGGTGTGTATAAGGAGTGTTATTAGATCAGGTGTGTTATCAGATCAGGTGTGTTATCAGATCAGGTGTGTTATCAGGAGTGTTATCAGATCAGGTGTGTTATCAGATCAGGTGTGTTATTAGATCAGGTGTGTTATCAGGAGTGTTATTTGATCAGGAGTGTTATCAGATCAGGTGTGTTATCAGGTGGCTGGTCTAGTCTAGGTTAGTATGAGGCTCATATGACTGCTGTCACAATAACATTCATATATGTGATCTTAAATCCTTAAATCTGTAAAGAGACCATGATTCATCATCACTTTGTTGACTGCTTTATCCTCCTCTTCCTACTCCTCCTTTTCCCCCTGCTCCTCCCCTTTTCCTCCTTCCCTCCTCTTCCTCCTCCTCCTGTTCCTCCCCTTCCCCCTGTTCCGCCCTCCTCTTCCTCCTCCCTTCCTCTTCCTCCTACCTTCATGGGCTTCAGATCTCCATCAATCTCCACGGCGACCATCTTCTTGTACCAGGAAGCAGCCAGGTTCCTCTTGACATTCAGGTGCAGGTTCACTGGTTCCAGCAGCTCGGTGGTGGGTTGACCTGGCTCCATACAGGTCCTGATGGACAACCAGAGTTCAGAACTGAGAACGCTTATTGAGTCATGTTATACATATCCATATCATGACCATTCTCAGGTTAATACTTGTATTTAATGTTTCCACTAGAACATGTTTACATGCTGTAATGTTCAAAAAGTCAAGTATATTTCAAATGACTAAACCCTGCAGTCTTTGGTTTCAAGTTGCTTCTGAGTCTGAATGGACCGACTGACCTGGAGAGCTTCAGGTGCGTCAGCTGGACGTCCATGTTGTCAATGATGGCCGGTAGAGGGCATCCATCGACGGGCAGCAGAGAGAAGCTGTTTCCCACCGTGATCAGACCCAGGTCCATCACAAGTGCATCATGGGAGGTGGAGGACTGGGGGATGATGATGAGCGGCGCCTTCAGCTTGATATCCATGGACAGACGGAAACTCTTCTGGGCAAAGTCCCGAACGCTGGACGCCGCCTTCTCTGCCGCCTGAGCCGTCGCAGCACTCAGAGCTTCTTTAGCCGCCTGGAAGTTGTTGGTGAAGTTCTGAATGAAAAGACATAAAACAGAAATAAAATGAGTTTATTTACAAAAAGGTGGATCTCTGTGAATGAAAACTGTTACTGACGCATTAATCTAATATTAATATTAACATTGAAAAATGTCCAAAAATGATATTTTCGTGAAAATAACCTAATATGAAGACTTTAGTAAATGTATAATTCAAAAGTGTTGGGCGGCTGGCTGGCAGAGTGAAGCAAACTTTATGCTTGGTGCAATTACATAGAAAGTCAATGCAAAGAAACAGATTTACGCTGGACAACGCAAAGCAAACATGCAAAATTCACGTCATTCGCTGGAGTTGAAATATTTCAAATTCAGCAAGAAATTGGCGTCACACTGTGTAGTGAAAGCCTCACAGCGCCGAGATCGTCCTCCTGTGGTCACTGACGTCCGGACGTTGTTGAATCAGAAATGGAGGAAATAAATCTTGTGTCTGTGGTCACCCAGAGCTACGATAGTACATGATATTTGTACAGAGACCGAAACCACCGACTGTCTCTGGTAGAAACAACAATGTTGCTGCTGTATTTATGACCAAATGACTTTATGTTGAGTGTTGATGGAGCAGCTGCATAGCCCGGTACTAACAATCCAAACTTCATTCAGAAAACAGGCATTTTAAAAGTTGTCTGCTTGTCGTCTTGCAGACTGACCTGACAAAGCATCGATTCAGAGTTTTTACTAATCAGCATCATTATGTAGTTATTTCATCATCATTTTGATCTGTTTATTGATATTAAATCACAGCTCAATCTGTTTATTTTGGGTTCATGCCTCAGTAGTGACGTGTGGCTGCTAGATCCAGTCAGTGTGATGGTACTGGATGTGAATACAGCTCACCACTGGGTGATGTTATCAACCCAAACATGATGGCGTTTGGTTTTCTGACATTTTCTGGGACTTCACCAACATAAACAAAGCAGCTACAGTGGTTATTTCTTCCATGGTTGATGGAGGAAATGGAGGATAGAAAAGATGTTGGTATTTATGGAGACAAGCTCGTCCTCCTCTCCAGAGCGTCTAGACAGATGATACCAACAGTTTAACTCACACGTAAAGCGTGGAGAAAAATTTGCTTCACTCTTGGTGTGAATGTGACATCAGTGGCTGAGGCAAATAGATGCAACAGTTTGTGTGATGCACTTTAACCAACACTCCTCACTCCGGATGTCCTGTCTGAAACTCTATTTAAATAAAGTAAGAATTCAACCCTGATGATAGCTCAAAAGGATTTAATATATTGTTATAAAACCTGCTGTAAACCAAACAGCAGCATGCTGAAGTTCTGAGAGCAACTCTCTCAGGTGTTATTTCTCATCTACGCTTATTAAAACTGAAACACCTGCAAAGAAGTAAGTAAAGTAAAGTATGAAGCACAGTAAGGATTCTAGAAGAAATGAAAACAAATCTGAAAGCACAAAAAGTGAAAACAGCTGAAGGTAAAACGCTATTCTCTGAGCAGCGTTGAACTCACCAGCAGAGACATGATGAACTTGTGCAGGTAGACCACCTGGATGCAGCCCACGTTCAGCTTCACCCTGCCGTCGGTCCTGGAGGTGTCGCTGTAGCCGGCGCCCTCTGTGGCGTTCGGAGTCAGACTCATGGTGAAGCTGAACACTTCGTCACCCACAATGGAGATCGCCTGAAGGACACAAACATCAGGGATATAGTCCAGCATGTCAGCTGTAGTCTGAGGGAGTCTGAAGGAGTCCAGGGCAGTCTGAGGTAGTCGGAGGGAGTCCAGGTTACTCTGAGGGAGTCCAAGTTAGTCTGAGGTAGTCGGAGGGAGTCCAGGTTACTCTGAGGGAGTCCAGGGCTCTCTGAGAGTCTGAGAAAGTCTAGGAGTTGTCTGAGTTAGTTGACATACTTCATGTTTAATTTTACTGAGTCTTTCCGCAGTCCTGTGGTGTGAGCTCATCTAATTTTTTCAATTTTCAGGAGCAAATGAAAACCGGTTCACGTATCATGTGTAACAAATAAAAGGAATACCAGGTCTTGAAGTCAGCACTGACAGGATGATAATAGATGGATGAATGGCTAAGTCTTAATAGAGCATTCAGATAACAGTTTACTCTGATTACAGGTGATCTCATTTAACACAGTGAGACATCTGACTCACCTTCTTGTGGATGCTTTTGGGATCAACGTTGAGGACGATGAAATCTCTCAGGCGGGCTGATATGTGAGTTTGTGGTCCTTGCATCAGCAAAGAGCCATTAATACCTGGAGGACACATCACATCGGGTACATTAGGGTCGGTGGAGACCAGTGAGGACAGACAACAACTCAGCCGTGATTCGGTACCTTGGATCTTGATGTCGGCCATGTTGCAGCTCTGGTCGCACACCAGGACGTTGAAGGCTCCCAGCGTCATCATCACCTTCAGGTCAATGATGTCACTTTCAGCAGGTGACGTCAGGGCGGCTGACAGGAAACACAACACGTTAAAGACAGTCTGACAGATTTAGTTTATGAATCTCAGGAGGATGTTCAGACTTTTAGACCCACAGATTGTTTTCACTACATTTCTACTGGGTAGATATCTCAGCTCATTATGCGAGTGTGATGTACTGACTGGACTTGGCGGACACCGTCTTGTCCTCTGTCTTCGATCTGATTTCTCTCTCTGGAGACGCCACGCTGCCGGACGACAGCGCCGCCGACAGAAAGTTGATGGCTGACAGCAGAGCCTCAGTGTGGAGCATGAGGTCGAGAGAGGTGAAAGTCACCTGGAGAGAGAGAGAGAGAGAGAGAGAGAGAGAGAGAGAGAGAGAGAGAGAGAGAGAGAGAGAGAGAGAGAGAGAGAGAGAGAGAGAGTAAATGAGTGTAATAATAATCTTCTACACTTTACTTTATAGGTCTGTAAATTCAGATTATCAAGAAGTTTCTAGGAATGAAATCTGTAGTTTAGTACTAACTACTGAGAGAATAGGGACAGAGTTCAATGACTTCAAATGAATCAATTTCTATCAAATTTCAAGTGTAATCTTGAGAGTCTTTGAATCAGAGCACAATCTCTTAACTGAACACGTTCTTTCAAAAGCATTTCACAGTTAGTATAAAGCATTACATAAAAAACACTGTGTCCTTGTTCATCCAACCACCAGATAGAGCCTTTAAATGATGAGATCATGATGGGGTCACAGTGTTAGCTGGAGGCTAACACTAGCAGTGGGCTAAAACTGCACATCTAAAGTCATCACTCTGTGTTGCTGGCTGCCAGAATCCAGATATCATAACATTTGAGATGACAAACTGATTCGAGGCTCTAGTGAGCAACAATATCAGCAAAACGTTGGAGAGTAAATGTTGTGTGTGTGTGGATGAACCATCACTCACGTTGATCATCTGCTCTGTGTTTTTGTAGAGGGTGGAGAAGTTCGGCCCTGAGCGGTCAGCCTGAGGAAACACAGTCAAACAAACACAAGGTTCAAGTTTTACTTCAAGCTGTATTCTCTGCTCACGGACTCGTCTCCTGCTCTGACAGCACACCTGCGGATCTCACCTTGAAATACTGCACTTTGAGCAACTCAGCTCCAGACGCCACAGACGAGCTGATGAGACACAGCGGCTCACCACTTGAGTCTGAGACAAGATGAAACCAAAAAAAAAAAAAAAATCACATCGTCAATGCCAACACTGCTGCACACGTTTAACCATATGTACCAGAACGCTGCTGTACATGTTTAACCATATGTACCACAACTAGTTAGGATACCACAGAAAAGACACAATAGTACAGAACAGAAAACACTACAGGACACCATAGAGAAGGGGAACATAGAGAATACTAGAGGATGCCATAATGAACACATAATGTAACCACCCTTCATTCACAGAGGCTCTGACCTTTGAACTCCAGGCACTTCATGGTGATCTTGTTGATGAACGTTGTGGCACACAAGTCGTACTTCCTGACTTTGGTATTGATGCCCAGGTGAGCGACATGGAGGACCAGGAAAGGTGACTCCTGCTGCTCTCTGGGCTTCTTCAGGGTCAGCAACACCTGGTAGAAATGAGAAAGATGAGTCAGCAGAACGCCGCCATGCGGGGGGGGGGAACAATTGGAGCAAACTGACAAATGTGAAGTCGATCAGGACAAATGATTCCCTGAAGTGTTGAGTGAGTTTCATCTTTCAGTTTTAGGGTTTCTGATGTTTCACAGACTCTCGTACCTCTTTGATTTCAAAGTTCAGGAGGATGTTGACAGTGTTTTCAGTCAGACCTCCATTGGTATCAGCTGACACGCCATCAGATCCTGTCTGTGACGACACCACCTCCACCTGCTGCTCAGCAAGCTCCGCCTTTTCTGAGGAGGGAAACTAGTCATTAAAAAATACACTGTATATCTCTGTCTTCACATCTCTCTGATTAGTCTGTGAAGGTTCTCATTCATCCAGGTCTTATTCATTCTGGCAAAAATTGAATTGAAGGCAACTGAACTTAGATTTGTCTCTGAAGACGTTTCACCCCTTATCCAAGTGGCTTCATCAGTTTGAACGCTACAGTCTGACTAGTCCCCACTAGTCTGACGATTGGTCAGACTAGTGGGGACTAGTCAGACGTCAGCACTAGATTGTTAATATAATCACTGTTGACAGGGGACTTGGTGTTAAAAGTTTATAAGAGTTTCTGTGAGATCTCCCATCATGCACTGGGGAGTGTTACCTTGAGCAACCTGTCTTTTGACGTCCATGCTGTGCTCTTTACTGCCCTCCCCGATGTTCTCCACCAGGATCTTCATCAGCACACCGAGGTCTTCGTTGCCCAGACTCATCTGACAAACACACAACAGGTTTATGTTTTACTCTGAAAAACAGCTAAATCACAGTTTTAAACCACAACTAACACATGAGACCTACGTTGAGGGACCGCAGGACTCCCTGGACCTGGACTCCGGGGATCTTGGTGAACCAAGAAGCAGCCAGGTTCCTGGTGACAAGCAGCTCTAAGTTGATTGGCTGGAGGATCTCGATGTCCTGGTGAGAGGAGTCCCGCTGCAGGGTGGTTCTAAAGACACATTCAGTCAACATTAACCAGCTTCATAATGAGTCTGTTGAGTCGTCGTCATGTTTTAATGCAGCTCAGAGCAGAACTTCCTAGTGCTGTATTGAAGAACCACAGTTCACACATTCTCTGTTTTATTATTGTCTATAAATAATAATCAGTCTGTTTAAACTATTTCTGCCTGATGAAGAGCCTGTGAGGTCGAAGCTCCTCACAGCTTTAAACTTGTTCAATTAAATAAAGTTAATGCAAATTAATTTTAAAGCCACTAATTTCTTTAATGCATTAATGCAATCTATTTTTCAGAGGTCTTGGTGTCTTAATGTGGTAATTTGGAGGGATTAGAGATCCTTTTTATCAATTCTCAATGATTCAATTTAGCACCAAATCTGTGTAACAAATGGTATCAACCCAAAAATTACTGCAACACCTTATGAGACATAATAGAGCATGTGGATGTACATCATGTACTTCTATCAACATGTTTTAAACCCTTATACACTTTTCCAACTTATTTTAATGAATAATGAATGACTTCATTAAAGACCCTAAAGACCCCCTGTGCCCCTCTTAAAAAGACAAAAATGGGTCTATTGTGGGTCTGAGAGGGTTTAACTGGATGCTGACACACAGCTAATAAGCTATGACAGCTTTGTCCATGTTGACCTCTCCGTCCAATCAGAGGTCAGCTCTGTCCCGATTCACTGGGCTTTAAGGAACTACGTCTTTTCATCATAGTTTGTCTTCTGGGTTTGATTTTCTGCTCATGAATGATTTCAACCACAAAACGCTGTCAGGACGTCGCTGCTCACTTCTATTGAATTATTATTCAGTGTAATTTGTGTTGATACCTGGAGAGCTTCAGCTGTGTTAGCTTGACGTCCATCTTCTCCACCACCGCCGGCAGAGAGAAACCTTCCACCGGCAGTAGGGAGAAGCTGTTTCCCACTGTGATCAGACCCAGGTCCACCACCACGGCATTATGGGAGGTGGAGGACTGGGGGATGATGATGAGCGGAGCCTTCAGCTTGATGTCCATGGACAGACGGAAACTCTTCTGGGCAAAGCCCCGAACGCTGGACGCCGCCTTCTCCGCCGCCTGAGCTGTCGCAGCGCTCAGAGCTTCTTTAGCTGTCTGGAAGTTATCGACAAACATCTGAAGAACAGAAGACATCAAGAGTGAGACGACCAACAGCACATCGTCACATGATAAAGATTAAGAAACGCCATAAAGGAGCAAAGTCAGAGGGAGCCGATGTGAGGCGTTCACTGCCTGCACGGAGTGTACACCATCATTTCTGTTTCATAAACCTTCAGAGGGATAATATGAACCTCAGACTAATAACATCATGCGTCCTGCATTTACACATCAATCTGTAAACGTGAAGAAAATCAAACTTAAAACACATCCACGAATCAATAATTGAGAACGTGGGAACATTAGTTTTGTCATTTTGTTCATATAATGATTCTTTAGTTGTTGTTTTTGAAAGTTTTTGAAACAAAAATGAAGCTCAAAAAGTACAGAACCATTTCAAAGGAAGGAAGTGAGGTCACACAGGCAGAGGTCATGTGACTGACGGGGGTGAGGGAGTGGCAGTGAAGGGGGGTAATGATGGCGGCTGAGTGAGTTGCATAGCACATATGGAGGAAGTGGGCTCTGACAAGTGTTGCATGTTGTGCATGAAAAGCATTCCTTCATTCCTCCATCGACCTGCCAGCGTTCTACAAAACATCACGTTTTGGCGTCACGGAGTTCAAAGCTGTCAAGTGGTGGCAGGTGTTTTAAGGTGATTTTCACATTTGACAAATTCTGCCTCAGACACTGTGGTGTATTTATCAAACACAATCATGAGGCCATGAGTGTGTTTAAACAAGGATTTAAACAGGACTGGGTCCAAACACAGTATCTGTATACGCTCAGTCTGTGAATCTGTGGCTAAACTAATCGTCAGTGGTCACGTCTATAATGTTAAAACCAGCGCTACAGGTCCGCCGGGTCCAGTGAGGACACTAGAGGACGCTGCTCCACTCAACTGGTCGTTCAAGCTAGAGCTGCGTGTTGGCAGGAATCTGGCAATACGATACGTATCATACAGGGGCTACGATTCAATTTACTGTGATTAGATTGTAATACAGTAATCAAGCGATATATTGAGTTTTTTTTTTGAGATTTTTGTTTCAATTTTAGGAAAACTGTCATAGTATAAAGAACAGACCCCCATCTGCACAAAAGCAGAAAAAATGTTTTTTTTTTTTTGCAATCAGAACAGTGTAATCTGTATTTTCATTTATCAGTCCCTGTAAAATCCTCATAGCTCTACTTTGAGAAGACACATATGAATGCAAATGAAGTAAAGTACTGACAGAGTTAATCTTTGCATATAAACTATTCATTAAAAATTACAAAAGAAGCAATGCAGTATCAGGTAACATACTATCGGGATATTCAATATTTTCTTCTTACACCCTTAGTTCAAGCAGTAATGTACCCAGTTGTAGAATGCACCTGATTTGTTCCTGGTTTTCTGCTCGCCATTTCAAACAGGAAACAATGTGGCGGCCTGCTTGTAAACTTCATTACTCATCTAAACAATCCACCATATAGAAACAAGCAATGCTACTGCTGAATCTGGTTTCATTTCAGAACTAAAGCAATGTAAACGCTGCACAGACGGGATTTACAAGAACGGTTGTTCCTTTACTTTTATACTAAAGAAATCTAAATGGCAGCAGAGAGTGTGGGCGCATCGTAAAAACAAAGCTGCCCTGAATTAGTGATGTAAGTTATGCCAAGTGTCCACATGGGAGTTTTCCATCATGAGGGATTGCCTCGTCTCCCAGCATTGGACGCTTGATGGGCTGCCACTAGTTGGCTCATTTGGAAATTTTCTTCTCTTACTCCACAAAAATAGTTCACTGAAATGTGTTTCTGAAAACATTTTATGAGAGAAATTATCCATGCAGGTGCTGAATCTGTCTTTCTTTTAGATCAACAAAGGTTAGTTTAAAGTTTTTAGGGAGTTTCCAGAGGAGGCAAGTCACGCCGGACGCCCCTGATTTGCATCGAGTAGTCTAGACCTCAAATTCATGCAAATGAGGAATGTGACACCCTGTCTCTCAAATCGTGTTGCCAAGCGACCAGAGTCCATCATCAGAACTGTGTCCATAGCAACGGTCTGTTATTCACAGCAACGGTCAGTTATACGTGGCACCGGTCTGTTATTCACAGAAACGGTCTGTTATACGTGGCAGCGGTCTGTTATACGTGGCAGCGGTCTGTTATTCACAGCAACGGTCTGTTATACGTGGCAGCGGTCTGTTATTCACAGCAACGGTCTGCTATTCACAGCAACGGTCTGTTATGCGTGGCAGCGGTCTGTTATTCACAGCAACGGTCTGTTATTCATGGCAGCGGTCTGTTATACGTGGCAGCGGTCTGTTATTCACAGCAACGGTCTGTTATTCACAGCAGTCTACGGGTCTGTTATTCACAGCAGCGGTCTGTTATTCACAGCAACGGTCTGTTATTCACAGCAGCGGTCTGTTATACATAACAGCGGTCTGTTATTCACAGCAGCGGTCTGTTATTCACAGCAGCGGTCTGTTATTCACAGCAGCGGTCTGTTATACATAGCAGCGGTCTGTTATTCACAGCAACGGTCTGTTATTCACAGCAGCGGTCTGTTATTCACATGGCAACGGTCTGTTATACGTGGCAGCGGTCTGTTATACGTGGCAGCGGTCTGTTATTCACAGCAGCGGTCTGTTATTCACAGCAGCGGTCTGTTATTCACAGCAACGGTCTGTTATTCACAGCAGCGGTCTGTTATTCACAGCAGCGGTCTGTTATACGTAGCAGCGGTCTGTTATACGTGGCAGCGGTCTGTTATTCACAGCAACGGTCTGTTATTCACAGCAGCGGTCTGTTATACGTGGCAGCGGTCTGTTATACGCAACAGTGGTCTGTTAAACATAGCAGCAATCTGTTATACACAGCAACTGTATGCTATACGTGGCAATGTGCTATTATACATAGCAACGGTCTGTTATTCGTAGCAATGGTACATTATGCGTAGCAGCAGTCTGCTATACGTAGCAGCGGTCTGTTATACTTAGCAATGGTCTGTTATACATAGCAGCAGTCTGCTATACGTAGCAGCGGTCTGTTATACCTAGCAATGTTCTGTTATACATAGCAGCGGTCTGCTATATGTAGCAGCGGCCTGTTACACGTAGCAGCGGTCTGTTATACCTAGCAATGTTCTGTTATACATAGCAGCGGTCTGCTATATGTAGCAGCGGTCTGTTATATGTAGCAGCGGTCTGTTATTCTTAGCAATGGCCTGTTACACGTAGCAGCGGTCTGTTATACTTAACAATGTTCTGTTATACAGTACATAACACGAACGCTGTGATTAGCCAATCAGAATCGAGAATTCAACTAATCCGTGTAATAAAAATAAATTAAATAGACCTGGGGGGCACCCCGGTAGCTCACCTGGTAGAGCTGGTGCCCCATGTACCAAGGCTCAGTCCTCATCACAGCGGCCCAGAGTTTGAATCCAACCATCCCCTCTCCCCCTTTAATAACTGTCTCTGTCTATCAAAAATAAAGGCAAAAGCCAAAAAAATGACCTTACAAAAAAAAACCTAGGCCTATAAAATAAAAATAGATTCTGACTGTGATATCTACAATCAACATAATGTCAGGTTATTTCATAAGGTGATGTGGTTTTCTGCTGTATTACCATGCGGTGATAAAAATATTAAATGACGAAGGCAACGTTTTGTTCCATGTGATGAATCCGCAACACGTTTAGCTTCCTGACCTCCATCTTTGGGTAAAAACACAGAGCGGCTCTGATCTTAGTGAATGTTTAGTTTTCTTCTCTCTGAGTTCAAACTGGGTTCAAACAACTCATCCAAGACTAAAAACCAGACGTGCAGTCGAGGGTTAACCGTGTCCTGTTAATAACCTTAAACCAGATGATATTTAAGGTGGACTGAAGGTGCAGTGGAGTCGCTGAGTGAAGCTAAAGCAGAAGGTTTGATGCAGTTCAGAGCTGCATGCTGGAAGCTGTACCTCATCAGCAGACGCATACTGAAAGCTAAAAGAAGCCTGGAAGAACAAAACACATCAACAAGACGAGAAACATGAGACACAAGAAAGTGTAGAGAAGCATGCAACAGGAAACAGGAAACACAACATGTTCAGTTGTCACAATAAAAAACACATCACACATTAAAATTTCACTTTAAAAGTTTAAACTGATGAAAATTCTACAAAAGTAGCTATTAACTAGTAGTAACTATTAACTAGTAGTAACTAGTAGTGATGTCTTTAATTCATGATGTCCTGAAAGTAGTAAAATGAACTAACAGCTGAATCCAGAGTTATTTTCCTCCATAATGAACGATCAGACCCACAGGACTGCACCGCCCTGCACGCTCATATGATATCTGGTTGTTCTTCCTGCTAGCTGTATGCAGCTGTAATAATGGATATATTGGCTGTAATTCATCACATTTATTATCTTCTAATCCACCCATGGGCTGTATGCTGTCAGCCTGTACCGTGGTGGATAGATTAACATCTCTGTTCCCAAACAACCGGCTGTCGGTAGCGCTAGTAGCATGACATCAACAGGATTTAATGGAGTTGTGGCTATTTACTAATATGCAGTGCAAAAGCACAGGACACCACTTCTACATCCATCGTGTGTGTGTGTGTGTGTGTGTGTGTGTGTATACACAAATTCACATACTGTACATATACAGTATGTGAATTTGTGTATATATGTACCGTACTGTAGAATATATACATGTATATTTGTGAATATGTGTATATATCTATATATATAGATATATACACAAAATACATACATATATGTACATTTGTGTATATATGTATATTTGTGTGTATACTGTGTGTGTATATACACATACAGTATATTGTGTACATACACACAAATAAATACTGTGTAAATACTGTATAGTGTATACCTGCATAAATATGAAATGTGTGTATAAGTGTATGTATAGATATATAATATCTGACCAGCAGCGACATGAGGAACTTGTGCAGGTAGACAATCTGGATGCAGCCCAGACGCATCGTGACCTTCCCATCCACCCTCGACGTGTCGGTGTAACCCTCCCCCTCCGTCGCCCCTGGAAACAAGGAGAGTTTGAAGCTGAACACCTCCTCACCCATGATGGACACCGCCTGCAGGGGGAGGACGAGGAGGGGTGAGGAAGAAAGGGGGAGGCTGGTCAGCATCATCTCATAGGACTCATGAGGATTTTCATCCAAATCACAACTGCTAGTACTAAAATTAGTACTGTTACTCCTGATGCTAATACTGATCCTGGTACTACTGAAGCTACACTTTATATGTCAGAATTAGATCAAATTAAATCTATGATACACAAAGCAGGTCATTTCTCAGGACAGACAAACTGGAGCTCATTAGTGTCCTTTAATACCAATTAATAAAAATAAACAGCGAGCAAACAGGGCATACAGAGAAAAGTTGTGAATAATAATGACTGTATTCACTTGTGAAACTAAACCACGTTAAAGCTTTAATGTCCCCCAGAATAAATCTAAATACAGAACAGCACAGTGATGACATTAAAATATGAGATTATGACCTTTCTGTGGACGGTTTTGGGGTTGACGTCTGTGACCACGATGTCTCGGAGCCGAGCGAACACCTCCGTCTCCTTCGCCTGCACCAACACTGATGCATCGATTCCTGTAGATGTCACGTGATGATTTCATGAGCTCTCTATACCTTCTATATCTACCCTTTTAGTATTGACGCCATGATGAGGTCACAGTGTTAGCTGGAGGCTAAACAAAGACTGGAGGCTAACACTAGCAGTGAGCTAAAGCTACACATCTAAAATGTCATCTTGCTGTGTTGGTGGCTGCCAGAATCCAGACAACACAACATTTGAGATGACAAGCTGTGATTCAAGGCTCTAGAGCTACAATGTCAGAGAAATGTTTTTAGCCTTCTGCTAACAGCAGCTGTGAGCCACTGGCTGCTGTTAGCAGAAGGCTAAACTATTAGCAACCCTTTATCTCCATCTCTGAAACCATGTTTTCGTACCTTGGACTCTGATGTCAGCGATGCTGCAGCGATCGTCACACACCTCCACATGGAAACAACCCAGCATGGCGAAAAGCTTGAAGCTGAACACGCCGCCATCTTTGGCTCCTTTAGACACTGCAGAGAAACAAGTCCAAGGTACTTCCTGTCAGATACAGAACATTAGATGGGACACACCTGTGAGCAGACAGTATGGACTCACCTGTCCGGCCCTGTCCGGCCTTCTCCACCTGTTTTTTGTTGTCTCGGTCGCGGGTGGCGGTGAGTTGTGGTGGCATGGCACTGTTCAAGTAGCTGATTGTTGACAGCAGAGCTTTAGTGTGAAGGAGGAAGTCCAGAGAGGAAAACTCTACCTGAAACACCAGCAGGTAAACAGCTGTGAGACACTGATTTTGTTTTTAAAAATCTACTCTAAGAAGATTTTCCTTAATTTAATAATTAGATCCTGCCGTCGGTCACTATGGAAACCTCGTCCACCCACCTTCAGTGTTTGCTCTGTGTTGTTGAACAGAGTCTGGAAGCTGGGACCGCTGGGGTCGGCCTGTCGGGCGACAGACACACAAAAACATGTTCACATCTGGAATCAGTGTCCTGTGTGTGTTTTTCAGTGTTTTTGGTGTCTGTTATTCAATGCATCTTTATTCAGACATAACAGCAGTGTTACATCATTAGTGTTACCCATCACTCCCCAAACTATAACAATCTAGTGCCAGTTTGGTGTCTCTGAACAGATCAGGCGAGTCTGTGCTCACCTTGATGAACTCCACCTTCAGCAGGTTGGAGCCCTGCTGCTCCGAGGAGCTGATCAGGTGGAGAGGATGGCTCCTGCCGTCTGAACAAATAAAAACACACCAACAACACAGATTTTAACACATTAAGACTCATTACACCAACAACAGGTACCTGATCAGGTAGTTGTTACAGGATAATATCTGTTTACTTACAAATGTTCTCTACCTGAGTTTTAGAACTTTCATTTTACACCTTTAACCACTGTTATTAAAGTGTACAGCAGCATATATCCTTTTAATTTCCTTTTTATTGACAGCTACAGAGAACTGAAAGGGGGAGACAGAGGGGACAGCAAAGGGCCCCAGGGTGGATTCAAATCCGGAGCCACTGTGGCAATGACTCAGTTTGCAATTAATAATTAACTGTGGACAATCGTGATTAATCGCGATTAAATATTTTAATCAACTGACAGCCCTAATATATACATATACAGTATACCAGGGTTGTAACGGTATGCGTATTTGTCCTGAAGAGGACATTCGGTTTGGTATGTGACTTCCCTTCAGTACGCACTGTGTTCATCATCACACACATTACATTTGACCTCTGTATTTAACCCATCCGAAGCTTTAGGCGCAGCAGGCTGCTGTAAAGCACACAGGAAGCAACCTGGGGTTCAGTGTCTTGCTCAAGGATACTTGCAGACAGCTGGGGATCGAACCACCAACCTTGTGATAAAAGGACCTCCTCCAACCCCCTGAGCTAGTCTTACCAAGAGAGTTTTGGCAGCGTATCAGTTTTTGTCGATCAGCTGTAGCATGCGAATCGGCTTAGCCCATTATCCCAGGTAGTCAAGCTCAGTGGACAGCAATTTGAGTCTAAATGTATGCCGACATTGTTCGGCTGAAGTCGGGCATGTCTTTTGATAAGCGACAAACATTCAATATACAACAGCATCCCCCAAAGTATCAATTAGCGGAACAAGACAAAAATAGACTAGACAGCAAGTCCTTCTCTCTACAGCAAAAAATACTTCCAGGGTCAGGCCCGAGGATGGCAAGTTTTTATTAGATGGCCTTTTATTATTTTTTTTGAAGTTCAAATCATGATGTAGAGACGTTGACATCGGACAGTTACGTATATACAGTATTACCTGGAACATCACAGTAGTCTAGTGTGACTCTGCGTAGGTATGAGGTGATACTCATGTCGAAGCTTCGCTTCTTCCCTTCAGCTCCCAGCTGACAGACGCTGAAGGACAGGACGGTCTTCTCCTGGTCCACCTGCCGGGTCAGCTCCAACAGCACCTGAACACACCCCACACACTACTGTCTCACATGGACACAATATGAAACTTTACACTGCTATAAAGGACAATCTGAAGACCTAACGTGAGACCAGAGAAACAAACAAACCTCTTTGACTTCAAATTTGAAGTGAAGGTCAGTGAGTTCCTCCAGAGCCAAGCGCTGGTGATCCTCATCTGTCGACTTCTCACTAGTGTCTTCATCTGAATCTAAAACACAGCAGCACAAATAGAGATTATAACATGATGATGATGATAATTACTTATGAAAGATTATTTGTAATAAACAGATGGACTGTTGTTACTCCCTCAGTTTGTTACATAAATCGCTCAAATTAAGAAACAGATCTGCGACTTTACCAGTGGAATGAAAATACATGTGTTTTGTCTTGAAAAGTAATTTTCTATTTTGAAATTCTTTGTTTTGCATCAATTATGTTTCAGTATCAGTTTTCATGACTTAATGTTAAACAGCCAATGAGAGTGCAGACAGCACTGACCTGTTTCCATGGTGTTGAGGAGGGCGGGGTGAAGGCTGAGCGCCTGTGGTCTAGCTTCTGCCAAGGACAGCACCTACATCAGGAAACACGCCCAAATATGGTGATAACAGTCAGTGATATCAGAGCAACAGTCTGACGGCCATTTCCAGCTCCCCCTGTAACTCCCCAAACTTCTCCCCATCTCTTCCCTAAACACACCAGACAACTACCCAAAACATTTCCCTTTAATTTTTCAAACTTCCGTCCATCACTCCCCTAAACTTCTCCTTCTGATCCTCGTGTTTGTCCACAAACTTTTCCCATCACACCCAAAATGCCCATGATCATTACTTTACCCCGTCACTGCCCTGAACTCACTGACTGGCTGAATTTCAACTTGGTACAGAACGCTCAATGACAGCTTTAATTACTGACTAGTGTTTTTATTTCAGTGGGTGTAATTACAGTAAAACTGGACTGTACCAAGTGTACCTTCTCTGTGGGCGTAGAAGGGCGGGAGCCCATGTTGGGCAGCGGGATGCTGTCAACCAGATCCAGAACATCGTGGATCTTCTGGTCTGAGATCTTAACATGCAGCAGAGGCAGCTCCCCTGACACCTTGAACCTGGAGCACAAACACCCCAGTATTATTGAGAAAATGTGTACAGGTCAGTCACCAGGCGAGTCAGCAACAGATTGGATACCTGTCCACAGGTAAGACTCATACCTGGGCATTCTAGCATCCTTCTCCACCATACACTTGGCCAGCTGGACAGTGAAGTCCATTGGCTGGAGGATGTGCTGGACTGAAGAACCCTGCACCCTAGCTGACTTCCAGGCCTCACCTGGAATTAATTTACAACTGATTTAATGAAATATGGACTTTCATGTAGTTGTGTCGTTGTATATACAGTATGTGTGTGTGAGTATTACTTGTGTACCTGATTTGCTGTAGAGCACCTGGACTCGTCGTAGCTCCACGTTGTACCTCTCATAGGCTCGATCCATGATTTCCTCCAGAGAGGAGAAGGAGGACGAAGACGAACCACTCTGCTCAACACTGTTCAACTACAAACATACACAGGTTCAACCAGACCTAACAAACTGAACACACAGCTGTGTATGCAGGAGCTCAGGCCAACATCTGGGCAATGAAAACATCAGACCTTGTGTTAAAAAAGTCAACAATTTCCCAACAACAAGTTCTGTGTCATCTAAGATTTGTTGTACAAAACTTTGATCAGACCCATTAACAAAAATCAAAAACAAATGAGGAATGTAGATAAATATCTCACAATTTTGACCAAAATCCAAAATTATGAGTAAGACCTGACCCAGGACTTCAGGTTAAAACACACATCTTGATGTAAATCAAAAAAACAGTGTGACAATTCTTGAGTCCAACTTAATATTTATGCCACACGTAATGAAATTCCCCCCAGGCATGGGACAAATAAATGGACGGACGGACAGACAACCCAAAAACATATCGCTGTGCTGTCGCCGACATGGTCACGGAATAAACCTGAGTATTTGATTATAATGTGATCTGAGAGTAAAACAAAGTTATGACAGATAATAAAAATAAGAACTGACCTGTAAGCTGCCGAAGTCTATGATGATGAGGTCTGACGTGCCGCTGTAGAAACCAGACTTTGGTATGAGCAGGTAGGACGGCTTCAAGTCAATCCTCATGTCAAGGACCTTCCTGGTCTCAATGATGTGAGACAAACCTGCAGAGACCAGAATCCATCAGAGTCCTGATGAGGACCAGACTGTCCTCTACAGGAACAACTTAAACCAGTATCCATCAGAGTCCTGATGAGGACCAGACTGTCCTCTACAGGAACAACTTAAACCAGTATCCATCAGAGTCCTGATGAGGGCCAGACTGTCCTCCACTGGAATAAATGAAACCAGTATCCATCAGAGTCCTGATGAGGACCAGACTGTCCTCTACAGGAACAACTTAAACCAGTATCCATCAGAGTCCTGATGAGGACCAGACTGTCCTCTACAGGAACAACTTAAACCAGTATCCATCAGAGTCCTGATGAGGGCCAGACTGTCCTCCACTGGAATAAATGAAACCAGTATCCATCAGAGTCCTGATGAGGACCAGACTGTCCTCTACAGGAACAACTTAAACCAGTATCCATCAGAGTCCTGATGAGGACCAGACTGTCCTCTACAGGAACAACTTAAACCAGTATCCATCAGAGTCCTGATGAGGGCCAGACTGTCCTCCACTGGAATAAATGAAACCAGTATCCATCAGAGTCCTGATGAGGGCCAGACTGTCCTCTACTGGAACAACTTAAACCAGTATCCATCAGAGTCCTGATGAGGGCCAGACTGTCCTCCACTGGAATAAATGAAACCAGTATCCATCAGAGTCCTGATGAGAACCAGACTGTCCTCTACTGGAACCAGACTGAATCACCCAAATTTGTCAATTAACGGAACAAAACAAAAACATACTGGACGGCGATCTCCCGAGAGCATTCAGGCAGCCTCCCACTGCAGATTCAGACTGTGCCAATTAATAACTAATGATGTAACACTGTTTATTGTTGTGTATGAGACCACACTCAATCAATACATGACTTAAACTGACCTGTGGCAGTTTTCTCTTTGATTTCCTCCAGTTTGGAGAGCGTGGCCGAGGTCAGAACCTCCAGATCAACACCTTTCCCCGTCCTGAAGAAGTCGGCCATACTGTTCAGCGTCAGCTGGAGGACAAACAGCAGAGGAAAACACAATTCAGATCTGGGAACATTCCTGATGATGTTTCCAGGAGACTGATAAACACATGAAAACTACACGAGTGATCTGATCTGAGGTCAGATTTGCGGTTTGTGTTTACCGCGTCGTAGATGATCTCGACAGGCTGAGAGTGGACTCTGAGCAGCTGGTCGGCGGCGCTCTCCTCAGGGTTTAACTCGAACACGAAGCTGAGCAGAGACGAAGACGAGTCTCCCACTGTGGCGATGAGCGAAGGTACTTCCCCCTGCTGCTGTAAACCTGTAACAAACCAGTGCTCCAATGCCGCCTCCACCCTGCAGGAGGACAGACACGACGTAGAGTCAGAGCCACTACACAGAGATCAAACTTGTGGTGATGTGGGGGTAGACACTCACCTGAAGGCCTGAGCGCCAGGTCTCTGAGATATTTTGGTGCTAAGGTCGATCATCTGGACTTTGAGGATCTCTGGGACATCCGGCTGCTCTCTGATCGTCACCGAGGTCCTGAACAGCTGGAAGGTGACCACCACAGCAACGTACTGAAAAAACACACACAAAGTTCGACCTGGATCAACTTTCAATCACCGAGTCCAAACCAGAAATCCGCTTCACACCATGTGAGGTCTTGCTGGTGTCCAAGTAAAGTGAAGGACACAACAGACACCATCATGATGATTTATCTATTGTTAGAGTCTGAGCAGTAGAGGAGCCAATCATACAACATCTGTCCTGATGGTGGCGCTACAGGAAAGACCACAGAGTCAATACTATCTTCAGGGTTGCTCCTCTGAAGAGCAGGAATGAGATCAGGACATTTCATGGAAAAAAGTCCCTTAATTCTAATATGTCTTGTGCAAACATGTAACGTTTGTCCTGCTGCTGGTGGACAAGTGGTCTATGGAGACGTTCAGGTGTGTGCTGACCTGTTTGGGTAAAGCCAGGTTGTGAGAGCTGCCGCTGTATCCGATTGCAGTGTAGAGTTTTTCTTTCTCCTCAGCCGTCATGAGCTCGTCCAGCCCCGAACCTGAACACCAAAGGAGACATGTGTCTTCAAGTCCACGGCTACATGGACCATGAAGACTCTTAAAGACACCTTAAAGCAGTGGTGGAATGTGAAGTACATTAACTACTGTGCTTAAGTACAAATGTGAGATACATGTACTTTACTTAATGCTTTTCTTTTCATGCGACGATCTGCTTGTACATTTATCTGACGGCTTTGGTTACTTTACAAATCAAGATTTTCACTCACAAAACACAAATACTTTATAAACATGATATTTTGTGATAAATTAAACTCCCCAAATTTAATAGAAGTACAACTGAAATAATAATGATAATAGTTCAAAATGAGCTCCAGCTCAACCAACTACAACAGTAAAATCTTGCTTTTATATTTTGAGAAATAATAATAAAACTAACTTAGTAAGCAGTCATAGCTTTAATACTTCAAGTACATTTTATCGATTATACTGACATACTTTTACGCAAGGGATATTTTCAATGCAGAACTTTTACAAAGTGGTGTTAGTATTTTTACTGTGTGGCGTTAATATTTGTACTGAAAGTATTTTTACAGTATGGTGTTAGTACTTAACTGTAACATAGTATTTTTACAGTGTGGTGTTAGTATTTTTACTGTAACACAGTATTTCTACAGTGTGGTGTTAGTATTTTTACTGTAACAGTATTTTTACAGTGTGCCGTGGTGTAAGTATTTTACTGTAACAGAGTATTTTTACAGTTTTACAGAAAATGAGGCGAACAAAGTTGTCACTCATCTGGCGATAGCACAGTGTTTTTCTACGCTCCTCGCGGCTACAAGACTACTTCACCAGAAGGAGAGCAGGTGTTAGCTAGCTAGTTTTTCAGTCTCCAGACAAGCTAGCTAGCTAACTAGCCAGTTCTAGAGACAGACTTCTAGCTAGCTAACCAGCGTTAGCCAGCCGTCTCCTCCTCCTGAAGTAGTCTTCAGCAGCGTAGGGGTCTGCTAACCTGGTCCATTTGGTTAATGTTAAGTTTCTCTACTAGCATCCTGCAGAGTGAGCGACAGTACACATTGAGAGAAACTAGTATTTTCTTCAGCCATTGTTAAAAAACAAGACAACACTACTTAGTAGCCAGCGTTAACTAATGTGTTCGGGGAATTATTCTGCGTCCACTTAATGCTCTGCCCACTAAACACCTCATCATGGTTACTAACAGGAAAGGCGTCTATTGAAAACAACAAAATATGTAGATGACTATGCAGACAACACACATTTATATCAGGTTAAAGTGGTGATCAAGTAGTTAACCTGATGGATCTTGTTGGTTGTTTTCACTTACTCTCCCTCTCCTTGCTCTCCTCTGGCTCCTGCTCCTCCTTCTTAGCCTTTCTACCAAATAGGCTGCTGAAGAAACCTCCTCCTCCTCCCTGCTTCTGCCCCGCTGCCTTCTTCCCCACCACCTTCTGTCCCGACCTGATCACCTGCAGGAGGAAGAGGAGAGAGGAGGAAGAGGAGAGAGGAGGAAGAGGAGAGGGTCACGTTGTGTTCAGTGGTGTGTAATTAAACTGGACTCAGGTCAGAGATCCTGTTCACCTCCATGTGGGCCTGCTGCCGGGTTAAAGTGATGTTGAAGACGTCCAGAACTTTCTCCAGATCCTGGTGAGACAAACAGAGTCCAGTAATTTCTAACACTGATCTGAGGTCAGAAACATCAGCATCTCAACAACCTGGGTACTATTTTCATTTTGAATATTCAGAATTAGCCCTGCATACTCGAATGGAGCCATGACGCCATGCTGGTCTGGTCTACAGCTTGCAGCCATGACGCCATGTTGGTCTGGTCTACGGCTTGGAGCCATGACACCATGTTGGTCTGGTCGATAGCTTTGACCCATTAAGCCCCTCTATCAGATCTTTTTTAGGACATGCCAGGGGAACAGATCAGAGATCAGTGTTTTTGGATTTATTGTTGGTGCAACTAACTACACAACAACTCTTTAGCATAGCGTTATTACTGTTAGCGTTTTTTTTTAAAGAACAATTTTGGAGAGGTGTTTCAGCTTTATCTGTTTACTGTATTACTCTATTGTCCCATGAGGGACATGGGATTGGTTTCCCCCAAAAGGGGGCGTAGTCTTGAGAGCCTCCTCTGAATGACAGTCTGAAGTACAAATAAAGTGATGCCTATCAGTGGTAACGCAATGTGGACTAAGGAATCAGATGCTTTAGGTAAGAACACAGTGTTTGTGAGTCCGGTGTTTGTGCTTTAGTTGTGCTGCGTTCAGGAGCACCTGGATGTGTCGCTCGGTGTCCTGACTCAGCTTGTTCTGGCTCAGCAATTTGGCCTTGTAAGCGGCTTTGTAGGCCTTCAGGTTCTCTCTGTGCTGTCTGATGTTGGACCAGGACCACATGCGACTGAATCGTCTGATGTGGACCTCCAGAATGCTGTTGAAGCCGTACCGCCACCTGGCACAGGCACAGAAAACAAACACACCCCAAAACTGTCAAACACATATCAGGTCCATGATGTCCAGATGTTTTCACCACCATCACTTGATCACTTCCACAACAAGCTTTCAGTTAACATCCTGATCTCATTCCTGCTCTCCAGAGGATGAATCTTTTCATTACACGGCTTTGTTGAATACTCAATTCTGATTGGTTAATCATAGCACTCTACAGTCTGTTATTTCTATATAGCAATGCTAACACCAGCTTATTGCTATGTATAACAGATTGTTGCTAGAAAAACCATTCTATTATAACAATGTTTCGTATAGCAGACCGTTGCTATGTATAACAGACAGATATATAAGGACATATACTGTACATATAATGACTAGCTGTACATTATCCCTTACATGTTGTTTCCTCCAGCGCCACCTTTAGGTGAAACCCATGCAGTCTGTAGGGGGCGCTAACAGGAGGTCACGCTTGTTCAACATTATAAAGTCAGATTAAATTTGTTTCCTCTCTCACATTACAGTTTGTGTCAAACTGACCAGAGTTTGGCGTTGCGGTGGACGGGGGCGTCTGGCCTGAACTTCCTGTAGGGGGCGTTCTTCACCATGCAGTCGATAGACTCCAGCAGCTCCACCATGGTCAGGTACTGCAGAGGACCACAACACATCAACACACCTGGACAGGACTCCAGGTAAAACGGTGGCTCAAAGACACTTGTCTCACCTGACTGTCTCACCTGACTGTCTCACCTGTCTGTCTCACCCGTCTGTCTCACCCGTCTGTCTCACCTGACTGTCTCACCTGTCTGTCTCACCCGTCTGTCTCACCCGTCTGTCTCACCCGTCTGTCTCACCTGACTGTCTCGTCTTTCTGTCTCACCTGTCCGTCTCCTCTGTCTGTCTCACCTGTGGTTTGGTCATCTCTATGGCGATGTTCTGGACCTCCAGGTGAAGGTTTGCTTTTGGCATCTTCAGTTCCAGCTCAGCATTTGGGTTGATGCACATTTTAGCCGAAGCGAAGATCGGCTTGAAAACTACAAACCAACAACGTGAGCGACCAATCAGTGAGGAGGATGAGCTGCTATTGATTAATACCCAGATGATAATCAACACATCATTTGATGTATCTGTGTGCAGTTTTATAATGTGTACATACAGTATATTACCTGTATCGTATTATATTATCAGATTATGTCATCATATCATATTGTATTAAATTACATTATATTGAAAAAAATGTGTTTTGTTGTCAGCAATTGGAAAATATCTGTTGTCTGACGTTTATAAATAATAATTATAATAATAATAATAATAATAATAATAATAATAATAAAGTGATGAACTCACTGTACTGATAGTGAGGAAGCTCCTGATCTTTACTGCTGATCCCACACTTCAACTGACTCTGAAAGAGGAGGAGCAGGAGGAGGAAGAGGAGGACAATGCCAACAATGCAGAGGAGGAAGACAACGACGACACAGACAAAGAGGAGGAGGAGGAAGAAGAAGGGAAGCAGGAGGAGAAAGAAGAGGAGGAGGAGTAAGAGGAGGAGGAGGTGGAAGAGGACGAGTAAGAAGACAAGGAGGAGGAGGAGGAAGAAGAAGGGAAGCAGGAGGAGAAAGAAGAGGAAGAGAGTAAGAGGAGGAGGAGGTGGAAGAGGACGAGTAAGAAGACAAGGAGGAGGAGCAGGAGGATGAAGAGGAGGATGAAGAAGACCATTAGTTGCAGTAGAGACAATAAAAACACAAACAGTGAATATGATGAAGGACAGAGTTGGATTACAACACTTCAACAACTGACATGCTGACAACAAGGCAGGAAGTGATGTCATAAATATGTTACACATATGTATACAGATACTGTACAGTATCTATATATGTGTATTTATAATGTATATGTGTGTGTATACATAAATATATATGTATGTATATACATTATATATATATATACACACATATATATGTTTATATACACACACACACGTACATTATATATATAGTGTACACATATATGTTGATTATGTATATATACTGTACAGTATTAGGGCTGTCAAAGTTAACATGATAATAACGCCACTGATTTAACGTCTTAATATAACTGATGTTCTGGCAGTTGTAGCAGGTTATATACAGTATACAGTGAAAGTATACCTGACTCTATATAACTCTGCTGACTGAGGAGTTTGTTCTGGTCTAAAACAAGACAACAGCATCAACTCACCACAATTTCTTCCCATGATCCTTTGTAAAAGATGGGACTGTTGACGTTCCAGTAGGCGCAGAGACACTCCAGACGGCCGAGCTGACACACACACACACACACACACACACACACACACACACACACACACAAATCAAAATCATGGAAAACTAAGTCTACATGCGTCTACATCCTCCATCAAACTGACTGTGACATAAACCAATCAGATTACAGACCACTGTGATACAAACATTCAACTTGAGTTTGTTTACGTCACTCTAAGATGAGTTATTAGACATGACAGCAGACATTCAGGTGATTATACTGATAAAACTTTACTGACTGTATTTTGAAAAGCATCGCTTCCTGATTTTACACACACCAGATTTCTCTAAACTCTCCTCTGACTACGAGACTCAGGTTTGTAGTTTACATAACGAGTTAATCTACTTCAGAACGTCAGCGGCTGACTGAAGTTAAACTGATCACAGTTTCAGAGCAAGCAGAGCGTCTGTCACCTTATAGATGATCTTTGCTGCTTCATTCAGGATGCAGGACTTCCAGTTTTCATCAGTGGTCTGAAAATAAACAACAACAACAACAACAACAACAACAAGGGGTCAGTCACACCTGTCACAGGTGTGTGTGTGTGTGTGTGTGTGTGTGTGTGTGTGTGTGTGTGTTGTTACCTGCAGGCTGAGCTCTGACAGTGTTACTCCCATAGACAGGGGGCGCTGTGGGTCTGACAGCTGAAACAAACAGTCACCTGTCCATCAGTGACATCACACTGAACAGGTGTGTTTTCAATGTGATCACTGTACAGCTAACTGTCAAAAACACAGAACCTGAACCCAGACCTAGACCAGAACCAGAACTTGGACCAGTACTCACGTCGTCCTCATAGCGCAGGTGGATGCTGCTGATCTTCACCTGGAGGTTTTTGATCACCTGAGTCGCCAGTTTCTCCACAAACGTGTCCTTCTTCTCCTCCTGAGGCTTTTCTGGAATAAACATGAGACTATGACAGACCAGAGCTCTCAGACTTGAGACCAGAGACCTGATACCTGAGTTCTGAGATCAGGACGTCTGTCAGACCTGATCAGACTGCATCCACACACTGATGTGTTAGATTTAGTCTTATATTGTAAATAAATTACATTGGATTTAATGTCTTTACTATTATTATTAAAGTCTTCTGCATGACGTCGAGTCTGAACTCCATCACAATCTCTGAACCTCCAGCAGGTGAAACACGGTGAAATTAAAAACCTCACCTGCTTTGTTGTCGTGTCGTTTCAGCTTCTTCAAGCCTTTTTTAGGCTTTTTATGTTTCTTACATCTTTTTGGGACTTTGGCAGCGTTAAAGACAGAGACGGCAGTTAGTGACAGAAAAGCCCGAAAACGCAGACAGGAAGCAGGAAGCAGGATGAATAGACATGTTCAGTGAGTCACAGTGAAACAGCTTCAGATGATATTTAATATAATAGTAAACATCAGCCTGACGGAGGAAAAGAGCAGCCAATCACAGCTCATCAACACCGCTGCTGAAGCCAGGGAGCTATGAAGGGTGGAGGTTACATAAAATGACAAAAAAATTAAAATGCATGTGAACTGAAAATCAGAGCTGCAAAAATGGATGTGAAATGAAAAAGGAGAAAATTATCAAATGATTGATTCATTTAAAGTAGATTTGACTGAAACAGTCGTGATATGATGAAAACAGTGACTATGTTTCATCACTACTCATCACTATTAATTCATCATTAATAATTTATCATTCACAACACTAAACTGACTTTTAGCATTTAAGGAAAGTGGCCTCAAGGGTGGAAGAATCTGTTTCAGTGATTTATGTCGGTGTGGCTGTAAAATGTTTGTTTCACCTCTGTGTGAACATAAGCTAAAAAAAAACTTAAGTTATTGTTTTAATTTCTAACAACTTATGTTTACAAAATTTATTTCTGTACAGTTTTATTGTTAAAAACTTGATAATAAGCTTGGACAACAGACAGTTTATGTCAATTTATGGACTCTGAAAGCTGAAGAACTCAATGTTTTCTACACGGTATAAAATTCATTCTATAAATGGATGATTATGAAATATTTGTGTTTTCTAACTACATCATGGTTTGTCCAGCAAAGAACATACATCAATAAGAAGTGACAGTCAGCAGCAGAGCTACACTTTTGGACTGAAAGCTACCAGACGCCAGTAAAACGTCCTCCTACAAAGAGACCTACAAAAGTAGAACTACATTATTTCTACTCTGTTGTTATATTTAATGTCTCTACTGAAATGTCCTGTGTTGAACAATAAAATAATATCAATATTCATAGTATTATAACCATTTACTTATTAATTTACTAAACTTTTAGCCTGGCTGCTTCCCAGAGGAGCATAACGTGAGTGATGGACATAAATGGAAGTTATAAAAATCCAGCTCACAGATTCTCAGATCAATCTCAACCTTTTTCATGTGAAGGATCCAAAATGGAGTCCAGTAGAGTCCAGACCATGGATGTAGAAGAGGTTGTGTCCTGTGCTTTTGCCCTGCGTGTTAGTAAATATCTACAACTCCATTAAATCCTGTTGATGTCACGTTACTAGCACTACTAGCTACTGGCTGACAGCCGGTTGTTTGGGAACAAAGACGTTAATACATCCACCACGGTACAGGCTGACAACATACAGCCCATGGGTGGATTAGAAGATAATAAAAGTGATGAATTACAGCCAATATATCCATTATTACAGCTGCATACAGCTGCAGGAAGCTGGTAGAACCAGATATGTCATATGAGCGTGCAGGGCGGTGCAGTCCTGTGGGTCTGATCGTTCATTATGGAGGAAAATAACTCTGGATTCAGCTGTTAGTTCATTTTACTACTTTCAGGACATCATGATTTAAATGAGGATATTTAAGTGTTCCTACTGGGAAGTTGATTTATATCCTCTGATTTTCAGACATCTCTTTTTACATCCATGGACAAAGACTCATTCGCGTGTTCAGTCCAAAATGGCGGCAGGGCTACCGCAGCGCCATCTAGCAGCTTTTAAACTCAATACTGATGTCATCATGTACCAACAGTCCTGCTGATGTGTATGTGCTACAGTGTGTGTGTGTGTGTGTGTGTGTGTGTGTGTGTGTGTGTGTGTGTGTGTGTGTGTGTGTGTGTGTGTGTGTGTGTGTGTGTGTGTGTGTGTGTGTGTGTACCACTGTGAGGCTCCTTGTAAACAACACTCTCCAAGCTGAACAGCAGATCTCCAGTTTGAGATGCTGACAGCGAACGCAGCATGAACAGTACAGACAGCAGGTTAATACATTCGTTCATTCACTCATTCAACTCTCTGTCCATCTCCTTGGAGCAGCATGATTTAAATGTGTGCTATTTCAACAGACGTCTGTACTGAACAGAGACAGAGACAGGAGGGGGCCGGAGAGCAGCCATAGGACCACGCTCTGAAAATACAGATCTGTTACTTGATTCCAGCTATTACTTGTTCTTTACAAGAAACCAAGTTAGCACCAATGTTAGCGTTTCAGGACGAATACTCCAAACAACACTCCGGCGGCTACGTTTGGTCTGAACACATCTTTAGAGATTGCAGAAGAGAAAATCAGCAGAAAGCAGCAGAGAGCCGAGAGGAGGCAGAAGAACAGAAGCCAGGTGAGTCAGAGGTCAGAGGTCAGAGGTCAGCCTGTCTCACCTCGCCGTGCAGCCATCTGTAGCGCCTCCTCGATGCGTTGCAGCTCCCTCTGCTTGGCCTCCTGCTGGTAGCGCTCCTCCTTCGCTGCATCGTACTTTATTGCTACGAAAAAATACAAATCAAACAAAAAAAGTCTTGGTTCAACTTAACTTAATATTCCACCAACTTGCTGTCAGCAGAATGGGAAGAACAGGAACAACACCGGTTATTCCCACCTGTGAGTGGTCACGCCATAATGCTACCGCTAACGTTGGCGATGAGACGGCCTACAGAGAGGAGGTCAGAGCCCTACGTCTTGTTACCACGACAACAACCTCTATCTCAACATCAGGAAAACTAAAAGGCTCCAGGTGAAGTAAACACCTGCATATACAGTTTTAGGGCTGTAAGTTAATGCCATAATAACACGTTAACGCAAATTCACTTCAACACCACTAATCCCTCTAACGCATTAATGCAACCAATCTTTCAGAGGTTTTAGTGGCTCAATTTTAAAGCTAGAGGGACAATGCTGGTATCAGATGAAACTAGAAAACCTGATGAATCCATAATCTACTGATTCTATACTATCATCATACCAGGGTGCTGATTCCATATGTTCTGTGATTTTTAAGTATTCTGATTCGATATACAGTATATAGATTCATAAATGTCAGTATATGGTGCTCTACAGTTGAAGCATTGGCCCATTTGACCACGGAGACGAGAGCGACGACCAGCCGGACCGCATGTTACAACCATTCAATAACGTTTGCAATGTTTCCTGCAATGTGTGAAACCCAAAGTGTTTCCATCCTTTACTGGATGTGTAGTGTTTACCAGGCTGGATTTAACATGGGAGGGTGGAGGTCGGATCCACGCTGACCCTCCAACCTTTAATACTTTCTGAGGACTGGTTTGGTTGACGGATATAGAACGGATATGACGTCATGTTACTCAGACTACCACAATAAAAGTGGTAACTTCCTTCAACCTCCACATAGACTCAGATGAAGTAAATATATTCGTTCTGGCATTAAAACATTTATTTCAAAATCAGAAAAAAAAAGAAACAGTCATTGATGTCCTGTTCATCCAGCTGGATTGGCTGCTGAGTGACTCGATGTCATCTGTTAACAGGAAAATGAAAAGATGATTTTTTTGCAGACTTTTTAGAACCGTTTTAACCTTTGAGCTCCGGGTGGATATCAGGTCAATCCTAGTCAAAAGGATAAAGTCCAACAGAAGTCAGACGTGTTGTTTCAAAGTCATCACACTGATGAATCAACACCTCTGACACTTTGAGGGGTTACAGTAAATTATGGTGCCTTCAAATGTGGTAGTGATTACAGTGTTTAACAGATGAGTCCATCTGAACGGCCCTCCTCATGTCGTGTTCACAACTTCGTCAGTAGAAAGTTTCTGAAAGCTCCGAGTTCACGACTTGTGACGTGTTTGACGTTGTGAGAAATGGTGAAGCCCATGGAAGTTCATTCATTGGTGCATAATAAGTTAATATTCTACAGCATATTGTAATTTTAGTCATATATTGTTTTTTCTTGGTAATTTTATAATCTGTCAGAGGAAAATGTTGATATTCTCAACAACCTCATCTTTCTCCTCTGTCATTATGTCTTTACATGCCCTTCGTTATGTTTCCCACTAGCTAGCTTGCTAAATTGTTAGCCTCTGTGGCTTCTACACTCAGACAGTAACATTAATATTGCCGTTGCTTAGCAGTGGTGTACTTCATGACTTAACCACTTGAACGCAACACATGTCGTGTTCATGACTTCCCGTGTTGTGAACACAAGTTCACAGGTTCCATTTGAAGGCACCATACATTTTGTTTCCAGCTCAGTCAAGCCTCCACCCCACTACTGTTGCAGATACTAGTAAATCCTCCTACATGAGACCATAGCAACCAGTACACTTCAGAAAACATCCCAGATTACAAACCAGCTAAATCTACAAGAAATCATCACAGCTCTGAAATAAAGAAGGTTCAAGAGAAGGAGAGTAGATGAGAGAGTTGACCACAGGGCTGCACGACGTGGTTTTACTAATCCATCTGGTCTCTAGAGGGTTGTGATGTCATGAAGCTGATTCTCTCTCATACTGAAAAAGGTTCAGATGTAGACCAGCTGACAACACAGGGGTCACGACTGCAGCTCCTTCACAGTAAAAGCTCTCCAGCTGCTGGCATCTGACAGCAAAGAGGGCTTTTATTGTGGAGATATGTACATTTTTCATCAGATCCCAACAGAGAGTATTATTATTATTATATTATTATTATTATTATTATTATGTGGAGGTCGTGCAGCCCTGACAGGAAATACAGAGACCGGATCAGACGTGAACTTGAACCACCACCTCTGAACCCGGTTGTCTTACCGTTATATGGAGAGGTTTTCAGCTGAGATCCAGCTGGAACACACAACACACACTCCACCATCATAAATAATACACTGTCAGCTGACAAGACCAGCCAATCAGCTGGCTCCATTCTCACCAGTTTAAATCTTTATGAAACTGGAGAGACTTTGATGAATATTTAAGTCACTATGATCAGAAGAAACATTCAGTAGAGTAGTAAGTGTAAAACAGCTCCTGACAGGGGCCCCCGAGTCAGAACTGGCCCCGGGTGAGGGGCCACATGAAAACCTCTGCCAAGGTCCTAGACCTGGTTCAGCCAAAGAAACTGCATGTAACCAGCACCTTGTGGATCCACCATCTGCAGGACCGGGCATACATCAGACCGGCACATACAAGTGCTCCACTAAAAGTCAAGACCACGCCCCGTTTTGGGGTGTAGAAAAGTGAAGATCCCATAGACATCAATGTAATCTGACGTATGTTTGACCAGTTTGTATTCATTCATCTTGTTATAGAAATCTTCATTTTATACACACTTTTAATAATTATTTTGTGCCTGAACCTGAGCGCTTGCCTTAACCCTCCTGAGACCTGCAGGATAACAGGTGATCCCGACTGACTTTACTTCTTTCAATGCTTCATTTTCAACAAAGAAACTATAGATATCAAACGAAAAAAAATAAATGAACCAAACCCCAAGGGAAATTCGGGGAAACCAGAAGACTGATGGAGGCCACCATCTTTTCGCAAAAATGCAATCTTCAAAATCTCTAAA
The DNA here is from genome assembly GCA_947000775.1 of Pterois miles. NCBI lineage: Eukaryota > Metazoa > Chordata > Actinopteri > Perciformes > Scorpaenidae > Pterois > Pterois miles. The sequence goes on along the minus strand of CAMQGK010000038.1, from coordinate 3,640,596 downwards.
AACCCCAAATCCCAGCATGGCTTCCATGTTTCCTCAAGGTCTTGGTGCTTAATGTGGGATTTTGCCTGTATTATTGATAATTTTTAGCAGTTCTCCAGTGGTAAAAAATGGTTCAATTTAGCACCAAATCTATGCAGATGAAATGTTATATGTGCATTATCAAAAATAAATGCAAATATAAAATCATCATGCACATAAATTGCATAAACCGGAGCAGCAGATCACTGCACACCATTTCATCTTTTTAATGAATACATGTTTACATTTAAACATTTTTATTAATAAAAAAATAATTTTAAATTGCATATTCTGTCATCTATTATTATATTACTTTCATTTCAGTATCAGTATTCACATATTTAGGCAGGTAATCGTATTGAAGTCAGAATGTTGGTATGGTGACAACAATAACGTGTTTTTTAGAACGAATATTCAAATGTCAATTTTTGCCCATTTGGACGGCAGTCGAGCTGAAGGGGGAGTCCGTTCAGCTGACCAGTGTCCGGAGCTCAGAAGGACGGCAGCTTCCGTGACAGCTGAAGGAAAGATTGGAGGCCACGGACAAGGACGTTCAGTCGCTCCCAAAAAGGTTCTGACAAACCCTCTTCAAACCCGGGAAGACCTAGAACACCACTCGGATTGGGAGCAACCTCAGGAGGAACTGGGGGACGTGGTCCAGTAGGAGGGATTTCTGTCACCATGACCCGGACCAGGATAAACAGCGGACAATGGACGGATGGACAACTGTGCCCGTGTTTGACGGACATGGTGCCCACTCTCCAGAGCTTCCTGATCAATTCTTTGTGTGATATTGAAATTAATGGAAACAGAGAAATGTGGCTTCATCTGGAAACATGTGATCTGGTGACGGAGACACTGTGTCATTAGATGGAGTTCTTTCACTCGGGTTTCTACTGTTGAGGGTCTGAATACTAAACCTGATGCTGAGTAAAGTCTGCTGGGACGTACAGGAAGGTTTCACTTACTGGCTCCAGGAACGACCAGCAGGTACAGACCATCCAACGTGGCGACCACAGCGTCGCTGTAGAGATTCTTCCAGGGAATCTTCAACGTCAGCTTCCCTGAAAACACAAACAGCTGTGTGACTTCCACATCACATCACTTTATCAGGTTACATTGCTTTTGGTTTTGATGCATGTGGACATGAAGGTCTGTCTTGTCCAGTAATGTCTGTCCTCCCTTTCAAGTGACACGATACAAAAAAACTCCCATTTTTTACTGAGTGAACTTTTGATTTAGGACTGATTTTAACATCATACTCATACGTACCTTTACAGCACTTCATGGGTCCAGATTATATTCATGATTTACTCTCCCCTTATCACACACAGTATGTGTTTGTTTTTTATTTGGGCTGTCAAAGTTAATGCAATAATAACATGTTAATGTAAGCTTGTTTTAACGGCACTAATTTCTTTAACGCATTAACGCAACTTGTGATTTTTAGGTTGTAGTGGCTCAGTTTAAAAGCTAAAGTAAAGATAAAACCTGATGGCTCCATCGGTACCAACCAGGTCAGACTAGCTGGTAGTAAAGGAGGTTAAATAAAGCTCAAAACTTACAGCAAATGTTGGTGAGGAAAAACCAGATATGTGAATGTAAATGGGTTCTCTGGTTACCCACCAGTCTCCCCTTTACAGACATGCCCACTTTATGATAATCACATGCTGTATAAATGTGATATTGTCTCAAGTGAGTCCAACTGTATTCATGTGTGATGATGTTAGTCTCCATAGGAGCCATTTCATTGAGCTCACTGTATAAAATGACCTGTGGTGACCTCTCGGATAATCACAGCCTCATGAAACTTTACAGCGACAAACTAGAGACCTGGAGCATTCAGAGGATGGTTTATTGATTATATCACATAATTAGTTTATTATAGTGAGAACTCACCAATCTGTCCGGCTTTCACTTTGAATGGAACATCAAACTCACTCTGAAACACAAACATACAAATTATTATTATTATTATTATTGACAGAAGAAACAACTGGTTCATTCATCAATTAGTGGATTGAAAATCAATTAAGTAACTGTTAATAATCATTTATTGATCTACCTCTCCTCCTCTCTGTTTTGTATCTCAATAAATTGAATCAGACAAAAAAAAATAATCTTAATGATGATTTCATTTTTATTTTTTGAAATTTCAGAAACTAAACAAGAAACAATAACAATAATAAATTAAAATAGTTGGTTGCAGCTCTGAACACGAAGCACAGTGTCTCTGTTACACAGTTCATCTCATTTCCTGTCAGCTCTCTGATAAACGACAGACGGTGTGTGTGAGCTGAGTGTGTGCAGCAGGACGCACAGTGTGGGAGCTGGTTTCAATCACTCGCCAACTGATTTTCACCCAAGTGACTGGACCAAGCCCCCAGGAAGAGCGCCGGTCGTTGATCCCAACATGGTCGTAGCGGCCAACGGTGGTACTGCAACTTCTGTGTCCATCACGATGCCACTGGGCCCAAAAAGACTTTTTCTCATAGACTTACGTTGGCAGTGAAACGTCTCAGAGAATAATTTATTTTGAGGTGAATCAGCTCCCTAGTACCAACACTCTAATAGTCCTCATTTAAATCATAAGGTCCTAAAAGTTGTAAAACGCATTAATAGCTGATACCAGAGTTATTTGCTTCCTCTGTTTATGTCTATGGAGACCCAGACCGCGATGACCCCGTGACTCAGTCATATGACTGAGCAGACACTACTGCGCTTATCAGACATGCGCAGAGGGGCCCAGTAAGACCTGGAAGACCCAGAAGATCCGGGTACATTTCCATAACTGGAAGTCTACCCATTGACTTCATGCACCACTGAGCGACTTTCATAGGTATGACGGGGGCCTCGCCTCCAACGCTGGATCCAGTGCTCTTCATACATCCATGGTCTGGATGCCACCTTCGAGTGTAATGTTAACAACATAATATACAGTACATCTATCACACACACAGAGGTAGAGCAGGCCAATCAGAAACACTGAGAATGATGACATCAGACGGAGGAGGCGGGGCCTCAGACTCACCAAAGCGTTCTCCTTCACTTTCAGGTTCTCTAGTACAACATTTCCTGCAGACACACAGAAGATAAACACAGTTAACAGAATCTGGATCATTGATCTGTACTGATGTATTAAAGGTCCCATATTACTCTCATTTTACAGTTCAAACATGTATCTCATGTTTCTACAAAAACATGCGTGGCCTTCAACTGAAACTCGTGAGTTCATATTTACAAAATGGGAAGAACACTGCTGCTAATTACTGTCTGAGTCTAGAAGCCACAGAGGCTAACAGTTTAGCAAGCTAGCTGGTGGGAAACATGATGCAGGAAATGTAAAGACAATGACAGAGAAGAAAGATGAGGTCGTTAAGAATATCAACATTTTCCTCTGACACACTAAACTTACAATATATAACTTATTGTGCACTGATAAATAACTTCAATGGGCTTCACCATTTCTCACAATGTCAACAAACACGTCACAAATCGTGAACTCTGAGCTTTCAGAAACTTTCCACTGACAAGGTTGTGAGAACGATATGAGAGGGGCGTTCATATGGACTGTAACGCTAAAAAAAACCTTTATTTTCCTCACACTCTCTTTCTGAATATGCCTGTATTTACCCTCTTTCTGAAACACTCCGTTTTCGGCATATTATATATATATATATATATATATATATATATATATATATATATATATATATATATATATATATATATATATATATATATACATTTACATATGTAAATGTATATACAGTATATAGCAGTAGCTCAGTCTGTAGGGAGTTGGCTTGGGAACCGGAGGGTCACCGGTTCAAGTCCCGACATGGACCAAAAACTGAGTGTGAACTGGTAGCTGGAGAGGTGCCAGTTTACCTCTTGGGCACTGCCGAGGTGCCCCTGAGCAAGGCACCAAACCCCCAACTGCTCGGGGCGCTTGTCAGGAGCAGCCCCCTCACTCTGACATCTCTCCATTTACTGCATGTATGTGTGTTTCAGGTCTGCATGTACCATGTATAAGTTTAACAGAGTGTAAATTGAATTTCCCTACTGTGGGACTAATAAAGGTAGATCTTCTTCTTCTTCTTCATAAAGCAGCATATTTGTCCATTGCTATGTTGATAAAAGTGTTCATTTTGAAAATATAAAACAATGTTAAATTAATTTGTGATTCATTGTAATTAATGAACGACAATCATATGACTATTTAACCACAATTACATATTTTAATTGACTGACAGCCCTATATTGAAGCGATCAGGATGACCTTCAGGTTATCTTCCATCAGCAGCTCAGAGCTGTCAGCTGATTGGTGGAACCTGTTTGTGAGGTTTCATGTCTCTCAGGTGTGACATGTGAACAGGTATGAGGAAGCTCCAGTGATGTCACAACATGTGACAGTGCGCTGCTGTGATTGTTATAAACAGATGAAACAATGCTGACACAAGATTTAAACAGTGACTCATGTCTCCAAACATTTCTCTGCTACCAGCTTCTCACAGATTTATTCATATCACACTGTTTGTATAAAACGTTCTGCTTTTCTCCGTTTTATAACTCACTCAGACATTTTCACTGTTTTCTAACATTTTATAGACTAAATGATTTAACATTAAATTTAAGATGAATCAGTAGTGAATATACTAGTGAGTTGCAGCTCTATACACATGATTAAACTTGTAACTCACAGATCAACTCTCCCGTTTTTACTTTTAGTAGTATGATGCGTATGAGGACAATCATTCACAAAAGGTTCTTAAAGTCTTTTGTTTGTTTCATCCTTGTTATTCTATGTCAGACTAGTAATACACAGAGTACAGCTACTGCAGTATTGCTTACTGCCAGCGGCGAAAATGGAGATTTTATTTTTTTCCGATTTCTAAATAGATGTTTTAATGCAAGAATCAAGGTATTTGCTTCATCTGAATCTATGTGGAGGCAGAAGGAAGTTACTGCTTTTATTGTGGTAGTCTAAGTAATGTGACGTCATATCCGTTCTGTTTTCATCAACAAAAACAAACCTCAGAAAGTATTAAAGGTTGGAGGGTCAGCGTGGATCCGACCTCCACCCTCCCATGTTAAATCCAGCCTGGTAAACACTACACATCCAGTAAAGGATGGAAACACTTTGGGTTTCACACACTGCAGGAAAAGCAGAGCTAGACATCACGGCTAAAGCTGCATGCTAACTCTGTCACGGACAGGAAACGTTATCATACGACGGTAACGTCCGGTCCGGCCGTCGCTCTCATCTCTGTGGTCCAATGGGCCGACGCCACAACTGTAGACCGCCATATCCTGACATTTATGTTAAATACATTCAAACGGCCCCGATGGAGCTGAACATGGATGAATAAAGACAACGGAGCTGACGGAGAGCTAGAGACCACCTTGGTTAAGATAAGATAAGATAAGATAAGATATTCCTTTATTAGTCTCACAGTGGAGAAATTCACAAGAGGAAGTAGACACCTGGGACTACATCTGCTTTTAAAAATAAGGTGTCAGCAAAGGGAACTGGTTATACAAAATACATCTATGGAAATCAGATTGATTGGATTATATTCAGCAGAAGTATAAAAGATTAGATGTCCCTTATAAATTAAAAAGAAAATATTACTAATTTGTGAGGGAAATGTCTTTATTCTTTGATTTTTGAGTTGCTGGACAAAAAATGTAATAAATAATTCCCAACAATGATCCTGATACATCTGAGTTCAGTACATCTCTGACTACATACATGCTGAAAATGAAACATTTTTACTGGATTCATTTAGAGATTTTACACAGTAAAACTCCCTTCAGGTGTCTGATTCTACTTGTTCCCCCCATGGTCTAGTGGTAAAAAAGTTAACAACAATCACAATATCGCATTGCAATACTTAGTTTGTGTTTTTCATATTATCTCATAATGATAAAAATAACGAGCCTGTTTTAACTCTACAGGACAGACAGTGTGTGTGTGTGTGTGTGTGTGTGTGGCTGATAAGCAGCAGCAGGTTTGCATTTGTTAACTGTAGAAGAAGAAGAAGAAGAAGAAGATCTACCTTTATTAGTCCCACAATGGGGAAATTCAATTTACACTCTGTTAAACTCATACATGGTACATGCAGACCTGAAACACACATACATGCATTAATGGAGAGATGTCAGAGTGAGAGGGCTGCTCCTGACAAGCGCCCCGAGCAGTTGGGGGTTTGGTGCCTTGCTCAGGGGCACCTCGGCAGTGCCCAAGAGGTAAACTGGCACCTCTCCAGCTACCAGTTCACACTCAGTTTTTGGTCCACGTCGGGACTTGAACCGGTGACCCTCCGGTTCCCAAGCCAACTCCCTACAGACTGAGCTACTGCCGCCCCCAATTAACCCCCGCCCCCGTATTAACTGTGTGCAGCCTCGGTGTCAGCTAGTCAGTTTAACTGTTTAGTTTCTGGACTGTGTCACTGACAGAGACTGATCTGGGATCAGAGACACACACCTGGACACATGGACAGACTGCGGACAGGTGCAGGGAGAGGGGAGAGGGGGGGGGGGGTGCTTCACCCGATTACTGACGTCCTGTCACGGTCAGAGAGCCAAATCAAACCTCTCACCGAAACTCACCTGGCAGCTTAATGTGAATGATGGAGACTTTTAGTACTTTTCTAACCGCTGTGAGTCGCTCTCCAATTCGGCATCACTGTCATGCACCCAACAACCGCTCTAATTAACAAAACCTCATACTCATAACCACAACAAGGCGTTCGCTTCCGCTGACGTCTCGCTGTATTTTGGTGGAGATGTGGCGTGGACAGTCAACGTTTCACAGGAACAAATGCTCATTGGTGCGTTATATTAATGCCGAATTTAAAAGCAGAATGTCGTGTTTTGTATTAAATATTAAGACATGTTATATGATATGGTTACGGTTGATAACAATGGATGGACTTTAAAAGTGTCATATTTCTGAACGGAGTCTGGCCTCTCTCATCGCGGTAGCTGCTAGCTAGCTGCTGAGCTCACCTCCCCAGATCCCGATCTTGAGCTGCGACTTGTCCAGGTTCTCCACGTAGTCTCCAATGAACCTGTTGAGCAGGTCGCTGACCAGAGACTCGAAGACCATGACTGAAAGCTCTGGGTTGGACCCCGCTGTAGGGTCACCGTCAGTCTCACCTAATTTCCGGTTCTGATAATGAGAAGTCACAGATCCTCTCTCTCTGGGATCGACTGCTGCGCTTGATCGATTAGTGCTGTCTGTGTGTTGACAGTAATGTGTGTGTGAGAGAGTATCGATTAGTCAGGTGACGGAGGGTGTGGTACTCACACGGTAACACATAATATTGATAAATACACTTACTAACAGTAGTAATACTACAGTATACAAATATTCACAAAGTCCTGCATTCAAGTAAAAAACATTTAGCATCAAACGTTTGAGTTTTGTATTTGAAGTTTCACTATTATTGATCACATGTAGGTTCACACGGGGTCACGATCAACACTCAAACATACTGTAGATGTACTGTATGCAGTTAATAAACAATCATCCACTCTGTGTACAACCATATATCACACTCTGTCAGTAAACTCGCACTATATTGTCATCACAGTGCTTCCTCACTCATACCCCTGGAAAATACGTTTTTTTGTAATATACTGTGTATTCTTGAACTGGGTTGTGTTTTTGATTGAGTTTCACAACAACTAATGACATAAGATATAGTATTATAGGCCTATACATATGAAAATGAGGGCACAAGTGAGAGTGTCTTCAACAGGGCAGCAGTATGAATGATGCAGTGCATTCTTATGTAGCAGTAAACAGTGCAGACAGCAGGCAAGCAGTTATGTGGTATCTTATCTATATTAATTAATTAATGAAGTAATAGAAATAAATATTAAATAATAATATAATGAAAATTTAAAAAGATGAATTAAACTAAAATGATGGCTTAAAAAGAGATAAACGAAAAGATAAATAAAAAAAAGATAATGGACATCCAAAAAAAAATAAAAACTATCTAAATAAAAATGAATACAATAATAAAAGCTAAGAAGATATAGTAAATTAATAATAAATAAAAAATTTAAAAATGCATGTAAAGCTAAATCCAAAATGAAAATGACAAAAAAATGATAAAAATGAAAGATGAATGAAAATATAAAGATAGATAAAATTAAAAACACTCTATATTATCCAACAGGAAGAGAGCTGACAGTATAGAAATAGCAGTTAGATTCAAATATAATACAATAAAGATTGACAGGAAGTATAAATGAGAAATAAAAAATAAAATGTTTAAGACAAATGTTCTGGGCAGTTTTGGGTTTTTCTCAATAAAAGCTGCAGTTGTCAGCCTCTTCCATCATGTTCATAATAAACACACCTCCCTGTGTGATGGTGCTTTGACCTCGCTGATCACCTGGTAAATTCTTCTCTGTCACCACGGTAACAGCTCGGCCTGAAACAGGAAGTGTATGAGCGTTGTCGTTGTTGTTGATGATGAGGACAAACATGTTTTATTAAAACCCATTTCCTGCTGATGGACTGTAATCAGCGGTCAGCTCATGTGGCGGCAGCGTTCACCTGCCGACAGCGGCAGCTCATTTGTGTTGAGTGCGGCTGTGATGTCATCGCCGTGTCACAGTTCAGAGAACCGGCGCCATGTTGACAGACGGAAGATGAAAAGTTTAATGAAGCCGCTGATTGATGATAATAGAAGAAACATGAAGCAGCTGATTTAATGTTCTCCAATCAAACACACAAAGGAGATCACAACTGAGCTCCAGCATGTCCCAACATATACCGTATATAATAATAATAATAATAATAATAATAATAATAATAATAATAATAATAATAATAATAATACAACACAAACAACAACAACAATAGTAATAATAATAATAATAATAATAATAATAATATAGACCTGGACTCACTCTTCTTCTTCTTCTTCTTCTTCTTCTTCTTCTTATTATTATTATTATTATTATTATTGCTGTTGTTATTGTTCTTGTTGTTATTATTACTATTTGGTGGTCTCAGGTGGTCTGTGGTGGTCTCTGGGTTAGATGTGACTCTGAACAGGAAACAGCTGTTTCTGGGAGCATATAATTAAAGATAAATAATAAAAACTGACTAGAGGTTGTCACTATAACGAGGTGATGTCATTTAGCAGCAGTCATGTGACCTCCTCCCCTCCTTTAAATCACCTGTCGTCCCCTCAGAGGCAGAGAGAGACAACAAAGAGTCACAGCAACAGGTGAGTCACCTCTCTCCCTCTCATACAACGTCACTGGCTTTGACTTCTTTATAGAAATGTACATGTATGCTATAATTCAACTTTTATAGTCATTATATTTACAATAAAACATTGTGTTGTCATTCTGTGCTAAAAATAATTAAAATGTACAAAATTAATAACTAAACTGATTTATTGATCCACTAATCCTAAGGTTTTATTTAAGTTTGTTTAATAAACTAAAGTATGTAATATCATAAAAGGTAATATCATAAGCAATATAATATATGTAACACCTGGTTAATGTTGAAGAAAATGAATTTCACAGCTGACAGCTGCTGTTATTATGAGGTACTATATAGATATATTAAATATACAATATATTAATGATTTAATGAGTGGATAAAAGCCTGACGTATTCAGAAGATAAAACAGATTGATGGTTTACTGATGATAGCAGATGATGAGCGGATCATCACTGAGATGGAAATAACTTCATGTTTTAGGTTTGACTCAAAATCATGAAGGTGAGATGATTTAAGTACTCATTTTGATTTCTATCATAAATACACAAAATGTATTATTGTTGCTCCCTGAACTGGCTTTATAGGAATTTATTATGTTTATTATTTTATTTTTCTACTTGTTATTTCATCTTTTTGTTCATTAATCCATCACATTACTGTTTTAACATCTTAACTAATAACTGAAATTTATTCTACTTGTACTCTGCTAGTACTCTGCTAGTAGTCTGCTCGTACTCTACTGCACTAAACATATCAATACCAAAAATGTTAAAATACTCTATTACTGGTATTGAATAATAGGTCACTTAAAGCACCTTCCTGCTGTCTTTGCCCAGGTACAAGGCACCACTTTTCATTATTGATCTTGTCTTTTATAATCATGTTTTTTTTTTTTTTTTACTGTGGTGTTTATCTTTATCTCTCTCTCACTCAGTAGATAAAGAAATGTCATTTCATGTTGAACATCGTAGACAGATGTTTCTGTTGCTTGGACATAGATTATTTATTTACTCTAAGTTTGTTTTTGTTTTTTTTTTCTCATTAACTTCTGAAACAGATAAACAGATAATGAATGAATGAATGAATGAATGAATGAATTAATTAATAATTTATTTTATTTTATTTTACTGTTAACTGCTTGTGAGTTTTGTGTATATAAATATTATTTCTATTGTGATCATTGTTTGTTGTTTTTTCACTTTTGATAAGTTAAAACATCATTTCTGAATTTGTTGAAATCATGCAGAACTCTGAATAAACCCGTCTGACTTCCTTCATCTCCTTCACTGAAATTACTTCCTTTCCTGTTTTATATCCAAATAAGTGTGCAATGAAATTAGACTAGACTAAACTAAGTTAGACTAAACTAAACTAAATTAGACTAAATTTAATTAAATTAGACTCAGCTAAACTAAACTAAACTAAATTTAATTAAATTAGACTCAACTAAACTAAACTAAATTTAAATAATTAGACTAAACTGAACTAAACTAAACCAAATTAGATTAAACTAAACTATATTATATTAAATTACACTCAACTAAACTAAACTAGACTAAATTTATCTAAATTAGACTAAACAAAACTAAATTATTCTCAATTTAATTAAATTAGACACAACTAAACTAAATTAGACTAAATTAAACTAAATTAACTAAATTTAATTAAATTAAACTCAACTAAACTAAACTAAATTTAACTAAATTAGACTCAACTAAACTAAATTATTCTCAATTTAATTAAATTAGACACAACTAAACTAAATTAGACTAAATTAAACTAAATTAGACTCAACTAAACTTAATTAGACTCAACTAAACTTAATTAGACTAAATTTAAATAATTAGACTAAACTGAACTAAACTAAACCAAATTAGATTAAACTAAACTAAATTATATTAAATTACACTCAACTAAACTAAACTAGACTAAATTTATCTAAATTAGACCAAACAAAACTAAATTAGACTAAACTGAACTACGGCTCTGATATACCAGTAAGTTAAAATCTATGGCCCTCACCATGGCTCTGATATATAAACTAAATTAAGATAAATTAAGCTAAGCTAAGCTAAGCTAAGCTAAACTAAACCACACTAAATGAAGCTAAGCTAAGGTAAGCTAAGCTATGCTAAGTCACTTCAGAAACATTCAAACATTCAAAGTTTGAACCCTCTTCTGGTTTCCTACTTTCAGAGGCTCCTGGAGGGGAAGCTGAGGATTGTGGGAGTTGTGGTTCAGACCGTGTCTTCTTCTTCTTCTTCTTCTCCTCTGTGACAGCAGGATGTTTGGCTTTGCGCTGCTCTGCTGTTGGTCCCTCAGTCTGCTGCGTCTTTCTTCTTCTCTGGTTCATGGAAATGTTCAGCTGGACGATAGTCCAGCCGCCGGCCACCGCACCGACACCTCATACCTGTCGGACATCGGTCAGTAACCTGTCCAATCAGGGAGCTCACCTGACACACCTGAGAGGGCTGAAAGCATTTATCCATTACTTAGTGACAGAAATGTTGAGGAAAACTTTGATCATTTTAAAATCTGACCTCAACCACAGTGGAAACTACTAAATAATATGGATATAACATGGATGGATAAAATAATTATAATGGATCACATTGCCATCAAATATCGGTTAACCTTACATGACCAAAACAAAATATTAGGTCCAAGCAACGTTCCATCTACATACCATTCTGTTAAGATTCTAACTTACTGATATTTCAGAGCCATGGTTGGGGCCATAGACTCTAACTAACTGATGTTTCAGAGCTGTGGTTGGGGCCACAGATTCTATCGTACTGATATTTCAGAGCCATGGTTGGGGCCATAGACTCTAACTAACTGATGTTTCAGAGCCGTGGTTGGGGCCACAGATTCTATCGTACTGATATTTCAGAGCCATGGTTGGGGCCATAGACTCTAACTAACTGATGTTTGAGAGCCGTGGTCGGGGCCATAGACTCTAACTAACTGATATTTCAGAGCCATGGTTGGGGCCATAGACTCTAACTAACTGATATTTCAGAGCTATGGTTGGGGCCACAGACTCTAACTAACTGATATTTCAGAGCTGTGGTTGGGGCCACAGATTCTATCTTACTGATATTTCAGAGCTGTGGTTAGGGCCATAGACTCTAACTAACTGATGTTTCAGAGCCGTGGTCGGGGCCATAGATTCAAAGTCGCACAGACCTCAGTCAGATAAAAGATCAATGAGTCAGGCAGTAGACTAACATATTGTGCTCTTGCTCTCATTGTGCTACTAGGTTGAGAGGGAGGCTGTTTATACTGTAACACTGTGCGTGATAGTGACCATTTACTGTGTAAACCAGGGCTCAAGTTTTCATTGTATGACAACCCATTAGTGGCATTTTAATGCACATGACTGTAAATCCCTTGAAATCCATAAACTGAAGTGGAGAAATAATTGTTGAATTTACACAAACTTGTACTGTAGCTCTCTGAACCTGTTTTTATCTGTTTATTTCTTCACATCTGCCTCTATTTCTTTTTGCTTTTGAATGCACTTATTTCGAGTCATTTTGGACAAAAGACTGACAGACAGAAGTCATGCAGCAGGTTGTTTTCTGCGTCCTGCAGAGAGAAGCCACGCCCCTGACCCCGTGCATGACCCCGCCCTCTTACCTGTCGACTCAGTGGAGGATCACTTCCTGATGGATGCAGGGTCCTATGACGAGGTGGGTGTGGCTTATTTAAAGATACAGTGCTCTCCATGATTTTGTTAGAGCAGTTCTCTGTTATTGTATCATTGGCTGCATCTGTTTCCTGTTTCTGTACGTTCACTTCCTGTTTTCCAGGACTCTTCAGCAGCCTTGCAGCTGCAGGGTCGGGCCATGCGTTCATCTCGTCGCTGTATTCCCCACCAGCAGTCATGTCTGGGTTACCCGCTACCCTGCTGCGACCCCTGTGACACCTGCTATTGCCGCTTCTTCAACGCCATCTGCTACTGCCGCCGGGTTGGCCACGCCTGCCCACCCAGACGCACCTGATGTCAAGACGCTATGAGGAAATGCATTGGACAAGAAACATGTTGATGCTCTTTCTGTTATTCAGTGAATAAAATGTGCTCTTTGTGTAATAAATGACTGCTGAGGAAAATATATGTTCAGCTGTCAGTTTAATGTGTTTTGTATCAGTAATCACAAAAGTCAACATGGCTATTAATAAATTAAGTGTGGACACTCAAACAATTAATCCAGATTAAATATTTCAATCAATTGACATCCCTAAGAAAAACATAATACACATAAAGCAAGTTGAGGTTTCCACATCTGCAATTTTCTTAGAGTCGTAAAGAACTGCATCATCTGCATACAGACGGATTATGCACTTTGTTAGCTGTGTTGGAAAGTTAGTCTTTTATATGTTGAACAGTAGTTCCCCATGACTGAATGGGATGAGGCTGGACAGAACATGTTGAACATGAACAAAGTGACTTCTTCCTTGTAGACAGGATTTCATTGTAGCCAAGCTTTTGGAGAAGTGGAGAAATAATGCAGTAGTGACTACCTGTCTGTTTAAGGCTGATTTAAAATCTTTATGCGCTGCAGGAGCTGTAATAGTAATTTATGTAAGATGTTTTTTGTCAAAGGGCTCCACGGTGCTGCAGTGTTTAGCACTGTCGCCTCACAGCAAGAGGGTCACAGGTTCAAATCCGGCTTGAGGCTCTTCTGTGTGGAGTTTGCGTGTTCTCCCTGTGTTAGCGTGGGTTTCCTCCCACAGTCTAGAGACATGTAGTTTAGGTTAATTGATGATTCTAAATGTCCTGTAGGTGTCAATGTGAGTGTGAATTCTTGTCTGTCTCTATGTGACTGGCGACTTGTCCAGGGTGAACCCCGCCTTCACCCAATGCCAGCTGGGACTGGCTCCAGCCCCCCCATGATCCATAACGAGAAAAGCGTTTGAAGATGGATGGATGGTTTTCTGCCCGTAATCACAAAAAGACACGTCAACATGCTTGTCAGGAAACAAACAGAAAGGCAGAAGTGAGCACAGCTCACATAATCGCTCATTAACTGCCTGACCCCTGACTAATAGAATTAGTCTATAGAGCACAATGTGGCTTATTAGCTCACTTTCCTCAGGACGGAATCAGTATCTTATTGATGCTGTACTGTTTTTTCCTACTTTATTACCTGCTAAACCACACTGTTAACCATCAAACCATATTTGAAGCTAAAGCTTTCTTTACATTCAATATGAACCAAAATGAACAAATGACAACAGCAGATCTGTTTCACTGTTTCTGTGTTTTATTGATGATCAGGTTGAAACTGTCCGACATGCTCAGTTGGCAGCGATGGTCTGATCCATCCAGGTGCGGAGCTCGGTGACGCGGGCGTACACACCAGGCATTGAAGGAGAGCAGTTTCCGCTGCCCCAAGACACAATGCCGACCAGAGTCCAGGCTCCAGACTTCTGACAGACCAGAGGACCGCCAGAGTCGCCCTGAACAAAATAAAGAACACAATATAAACCACTCAGCCTCTGGATCAGCACTGTTACAGCTGCTCTACCTTTGCACCACTCACCATGCAGGAGGAGGCTCCGGAAGCTCCAGCGCAGATCATCAGGTCGCTGATTCTGTTGCCCCAGTAACGACGGCACTGCTCATTGGTCAGCAGGGGGAGGGCTGCCTGCTGCAGCAGGGCGGGGGTGTCAGGAGCTGCAACACAAACACTTCAGACATCAGTCTGAGCCGGAGTTCTGCTGCCCCCAGTGGTCAAAGTATGTTCTGGTTCTCACATCATGGTCTGAATCACAACATGTTGGCTTTGTACTGATCTTATTCTGACTGGATCCAGTGACCCCCCTGAGAAAGAGCCAGTGATCCCCCTGTGACTTCCTTCCTTCCTTATGACTAAGAAACAAATTCACAATCTGATAATCTGTCTCACTCAATCCCGCGCCTGCTCTCCTCTGATTGGCCAATTGCTCTCACCGTTGTGGCGGGTCAGACCCCAGCCGCTGGTCACACATTTCATGCCTCCAGGGAAGTTGTCTCCGGTCTCGGCCACACACACTGGGGAAATACGCATGTTCATCTGGACGGGGCTGGCCAGCTTGATGAGCAGGATGTCGTTGTTGATGGTGAAGCCGTTGTAGCGGGGGTGCTTGAAAACCTGACAGGAAATGATATGGTTATGATTGGTGAGCGCTCATGAAGATGCCGTGAAGAGACCAGAAGCTGATGGTAACCCACCTTGCCGACCTTCATGACCTGGATGTCCTCAGCGGTGGAGGAGCGGTCGTGTTCTCCGAGGATCACGCGGTGGGAAGTCCTACAGGGAAAAGGACAGAAACATGAGGCGGCCATTTTGTAAAAAAACAAAACAAAACAAAAAAAAAAACACCTGTAAGATCAGGTGATAGACCTACTTACTTGACGTTGCAGTGAGCGGCTGTCACAACCCAGTTCTCATTGATGAGAGAGCCACCACAGAAGTGGAAGCCGGTGTAATCCTGAAACAACAACAGCAATAGTGAGACCACAGGTTTATTAACACAACCTGTGTGAATGTGTGTGTGAGTGTGTTTACCTGCAGGGACACCTGCCAGGGCCAGGAGTGAGGCACCGCCTCCTCACCGTTCACGATACGAGAGTATCCGGTGATGACAGGAGGGATGGCGGGAGAGCCGCAACCTGGTGACATCATCATGACGTTATTAACCAGTCTCTGGTTTGATCACACATGATTGAATATATTGTTTTTAAATGTTTCCATACCATTAATATAGTCCATAAAATGACATATAATAGCACATGTAATGAAAATCACAAATCTGCCTCAGAGGTCTTTACAGTCTGTCCAACATAAAACACGAAAATGTAAAACTCAATATACATGCTACAGATCGCACACTGTAAATGTTCTTCAACTAAAGAAAAGATCATTTAAAACATATTTTACACACAAATGAATAAAAATACAACATATATAAAGCAAGTTGAGCTTTGCTCCTCTAGTAGTAAAGAACTGTATCATCTGCATACAGGTGAATTCTGCACTTTCTCTGCTGTGTTTGTTCAAATTCAAATGTAAAACTCAAAAAAAATCTGAAGTTGTTATTGATAAAATGTGTCTTTAAGGACAATAAATCAGAAATAAAAGAAAAAACTAGAACTAAAAACTAGAAACTATTTGCCACTTATTATATACACATTATTAAAAGGTCCAGGTACAACAGATAATATTCATGATATCAGTCTAAACTAAAGATATGCTATTGATATTTGGCACAAACGTATTATCTAATAAAACTTAAGATAATGTTCTACAGTAACTATCACACCTAACAAACATAAGCATGATTCACTGTAGCTGTGAAAGTTTTCTCACCGTAGGCGGCGCCGGCGAAGGCAAGGCAGGAGAGGATCCACAGGAAGGCCATGGCTCGATCATGTCGGGTCTGTCTGAGCGAAGAGCTTTTATACAACCAGGGAGCGATGTGATTGGATGGGACAAGAGAGGACATCTTATCAGAGACGGTGGGAGTTTGGACAGGTGGAGCTGACGGAGCGTTTTCCACCTGAGCAGACTGGAACGTGAAGGTTAGAGACGTGGGAATGACTCGAACATGTTAGTCTTCATAAAGGAAAGAAAGTCTATTCACAGCTGACAGAACTGACTTTTATAATGATGAATCTGTAATTCACCTCATCTACAATCCGCTCTCATCCATCTGTTACATCTGCTACCTCTGTGCTGCTGTTTTCACGTAAGGAGAAGAAGAGGCCACGGCAGAGGAAGAGGAGATTCCACGAACAAAATGAATAAAATGAACAATGAAAACTTTCTTAGAAAATGTCATTATTAGCATTTCAACAGGGCATCTCGTGCAGCAGGGTTTGTTATCTCTAGTAAAATCATCTTTGGAGAAAAGAATGCGGTTCAGACTATGAAGCTGGCACATACTGTACATCACATCGGCACATACTGTAACTGTATGTAAAATAAACATGCATTTATGATAGGACTGTCAATCAGCTAAAATAGTTAATTGCAAATTAATCACACATTTTATCTGTTCTAAATGAACCTTAAAGGGAGATTTGTCAAACACAATACTTTTATCAACATGGAAGTGGACAAATATGCTGCTTTATGCAAATGTATGTATATATTTATTTTTGTAAATCAATGAACATCACAAAACACTGACAGATATTGTCCAGAAACCCTCACAGGTTCTGACTTTAGCATAAAAAATCTGCTCCAATCAGAACATGGCAAACTGCAGCCCAAGAGGCAACAACAGCTGTCAGTGTGTCAGAGTGCTGACTTGACTATGACTTGATCCAAACTGACTGATTATCATAAAGTGGGCATGTCTGTAAAGGGGAGACTTGTGAGTACTCGTAGAACCCATTTACATTCACATATCTGGAGGCCAGAGGTCAAGGGACCCCTTTGAACATGAACATGACAGTTTTCCTCACCAACATTTAGCACGTTTTCAGTGTTATTTAACGTCCTTCACTACCAGCTAGTCTGACCTGGTAGGTATCGATGGATTCATCAGGTTTTCTAGTTTCAGATGAGACCAGGATCTCCACTCTAACTTTAAAAGTGAGCCGCTACAACCTCCAAATCAAGTTACAATAATGCATTAGAGAAAATAGTGTCCTTTTTCAGTATGTTTGCAGTTATATTTGGTGGCATAACACAGCAATATGACAGATCTGTGTTACTGTTATCTGTGTTATCTGTGTTTGTTATTAATTTTTAAAACTGCATGTCTAATGTTTATGCTTTTATATGAAACCTCCCTCAAAAAGTAGACTTTAAATCTCAAAAGGGAATATCTTGGTAAAATAAAGGTAAATAGAATAAAATGGTTTTGAACAAAACTTTCACATATTTGTCAGCAGTGCAAACGTGTAAAACAGAGTGTAAACACTGAGGTTTGGTGATGGTTGAGTTTGGGTGTGAAAATAGTTGATTCATTTGAATCACTGAATTTATTTTGTGTCTGAACAATGAAAAGTGATCAACAGTTTAGTCACATTAAACTCTGTTGAGCTGACTGAGTGCAGAGTTTTGATAAAGTGACGTCCGTATTGAGAAATGTGTGTTACCAACAGTAAAAGTGTGTGTTTCAGTGTCAGTTGGTGGAAATGTGTGTGTTTCCCAGCAGCAGAGTGTTTATCAGCAGCAGACCTCGACCTGCAGAGAAACACGTGAATACAGAAACTGTCTGAATATTTCTGAATAAATAAGGTGTGTCACAGCACTGGCGACAGGAAACAAGAACAAAAACTTAAGAATTTAAAATGTGTTTAATACCCAAAGTGCAACAAGCATAAAAATGTGATAGGGTAGCACATCCCAGATTTCATCAAGAAGGATAAATTACTAATATTTCACTTGTTTTAACTGGCTCACATTACAATAGACAAACAGTATGTATAGATTTGTGTTGTTTAGTTAGCTGGTCTGAATGCTGGAAGTATTCACAACCGACTGTATGTTACTGTACATTATTATTCTTCTACTCATTCCACATTTTCAAGATAGAAACTCCATTCATACATCAAAACATGCAGCTCAGTTAGGACATGCATGCTCTTACTTTTCTCATTCATAATGATGACATTTTCAGAATTATTTCTGTCAAAAATTCCCCATTGAAATGAATGGGAGACATGTTCAGAATTATTCGAATTTTAATTCCCATTTAACCTCACAGCAAGAGGGTCGCAGGTTCGAATCCGGCTTTGGGCCATTCTGTGTGGAGTTTGCATGTTCTCCCTGTGTTAGCGTGGGTTTTCTTCGGGTTCTCCAGTTTCCTCCCACAGTCCAAAGATATGCAGGTTAACTGATGACTCTAAATGTCCCATAGGTGTGAATATGAGTGTGAATGGTTGTCATATCTATGTGTCAGCCCTGTGATGGACTGGCGACCTGTTCAGGGTGAACCTCGCCCAATGCCAGCTGGGATCGGCTCCAGCCCCCCATTTCCACCAATGGGATAAGCAGTTTCAAATGAATGACTACATAGATTGAATTATTGGTGTATTGTGCTGGTTAGAGTGGTGACATCAAAAGTAGTGTAGTGTGGAGGAGCTTTAAAATGATCTTAACCTTTAAACTTTCTCCCATTCCCTTGATTTTCACTCTTCATATGTAATTTCTTTATCAAAATGTTGGAGATCTTGAGCTTTACGCAAACATGCATGTTGTAAACTGCTCCAATGGTCTCACTAGAAATACAAATATCACATTGAATATGTTAGCAGTTAACTTCAATCAAAGATTGCCATGGTAACGGTCCAGAAAGTCTCAGTTTGTGGTAGTATCATTTAGTTTGCGGTGAAACTGCTCAGTCAACTACATCACTTTTCTCACACAGCCTACGTAGTCATCACTAGCTAGCTAGCTAATGTAGCTATGTTCCACATCACCAACACCACCTAGCTAGCTAACGTAGCTATGTTCCACATCACCAACACCACCTAGCTAGCTAGCGTAGCTATGTTCCACATCACCAACACCACCTAGCTAGCTAACGTAGCTATGTTCCACATCACCAACACCAGCTAGCGAGCTAACGTAGCTATGTTCTACATCACCAACACCAGCTAGCAAGCTAACGTAGCTATGTTCCACATCACCAACACCACCTAGCTAGCTAACATAGCTATGTTCCACATCACCAACACCAGCTAGCGAGCTAACGTAGCTATGTTCCACATCACCAACACCAGCTAGCAAGCTAACGTAGCTATGTTCTACATCACCAACACCAGCTAGCTAGCTAACGTAGCTATGTTCCACATCACCAACACCAGCTAGCTAGCTAACTTAGCTATGTTCCAGTCCCAGATGAACTGGGAAAAAATGGCCAAGATCAGTCTAATTATGTCTCCCCCCAACTCTACAAAATAAAAGAGTAACTGTTTCTTAACAGGAAACTCATACTGAGACTTAATAAGCCCCAGACTCTCACTGTATATTAACAGAAAACTAGGGATGGATCTAATTTTTCAGAATAAGAGCCCCAGAATGTAACAATTTTAACAGATACCTCAACACTGATTATTCATCATGCTTCAGCTGCTTTTTCTTGCATTTACAATTGTTATTTATTGATTCATTCTCCATTTATACCTTCAAATATTCCACATCTTTGGGGGCGGCAGTAGCTCAGTCTGTAGGGACTTCAGCTTGGGAACGCTAGGGTCAAAGTTTTAAATCCCGACATGGACCGAAAACTGAGTGTGAACTGGTAGCTGGAGAGGGGCTAGTTTACCTCTTGGGCACTGCTGAGGTGCCCCTGAGCAGTGCACCAAACCCCCAACTGCTCGGGGCGCTTGTCTGGAGCAGCCCCATCACTCTGATATCTATCCATTACTGCATGTGTGTGTGTGTTTGTGTGCATGTACCATGTATAAGTTAAACAGAGTGTAAATTGAATTTCCCCATTGTGGGACTAATAAAGGTTGATCTCATTCTTCTTCTTCTTTTATACGTCATTGGTGCTATCAAAGTTTTAAATCCAGCAGTGCACATCTTTTACACACAATTGATACTATCCAATGACACAAAAATCATTTAACTCATTCCCCCTTTTTTCAGTTATTCAATACAGTCAACAATTAATATTCATAATTGATACTGTTCAGCTTTTAAAGCCAGCAATCCAGTGTAGGCCTGCTTTCTATAGTTGAGCCTGTTATTAAGTTCCTTGCTTTGTCTCCTCTTCTGATGTTTATGTAAACACCACCTGAAGGCTGTAATTATCAGCAGTAATGTGGCAGCAGCATGTTGATACAAATCAAAACGTCCGACACAGTCAATGATGTTCAGTGTTTTTATTAACATTCATCATCCACACTCTGGGGTGGGACTGGGGGGCCGGGGGGGTTGTAGCCTCAGAGCTTTTAGTTGGCGGCGAGGATCTGGTCGACCCAGCCACGGAGCTCGGTGACACGGGCGTAGACGGCGGGAGTGCTGGTGGAGCAACGGCTGCTTCCCCAGGAGACGATACCGACCAGAGTCCAGGCGTTGTCCTTCTGACAGACCAGAGGACCACCAGAGTCGCCCTGAAAATACAACAAGCCAGTAAATAAACGACAACAAAGGAGGTTATACTGAAAA
Organism: Pterois miles; assembly: GCA_947000775.1. Taxonomy (NCBI): domain Eukaryota; kingdom Metazoa; phylum Chordata; class Actinopteri; order Perciformes; family Scorpaenidae; genus Pterois; species Pterois miles. The sequence goes on along the minus strand of CAMQGK010000038.1, from coordinate 3,619,197 downwards.
ACCATGTAAAGTAAAACAATGAGGACAAAGAGTGAGACAGGTGAGAGAGGTGAGAGGGGTGAGACAGGTGAGAGAAGTGAGAGGGGTGAGACAGGTGAGAGGGGTGAGACAGGTGAGAGATGTGAGAGGGGTGAGACAGGTGAAAGAGATGAGACATGAAAAGGTGCGAGAGATGAGACAGGTAAGAGAGGAGAGAGGTGTGAGAAAGGTGAGAGAATTGAAACTGGTGAGACAGGTGAGAGGGGTGAGACAGGTGGGAGAAGTGAGAGGGGTGAGACAGGTGAGAGAGGTGAGAGGGGTGAGACAGGTGAGAGAAGTGAGAGGGGTGAGACAGGTGAGAGAGGTGAGAGGGGTGAGACAGGTGCGAGAAGTGAGAGGGGTGAGACAGGTGAGAGATGTGAGAGGGGTGAGACAGGTGAGAGAGGTGAGACAGGTGAAAGAGATGAGACATGAAAAGGTGCGAGAGATGAGACAGGTAAGAGAGGAGAGAGGGGTGAGACAGATGAGAGCGTTGAAACTGGTGAGACAGGTGAGAGAGGTGAGACAGGTAGGTGGGCGGGGTCTCACCATGCAGGAAGTGGCTCCAGCTCCTCCAGCGCAGATCATCACGTCGGAGATGTTGCTGCCCCAGTGTCTCTTGCACTGCTCGTTGGACAGCAGGGGCAGGGCGGCCTGCTGCAGCTTGTTGGGAGTACTGGGAGCTGTGGGAGACAGTCCACACATTCTCAGACACACTTCCTCCTCCCCTTTCAGAGTAAAAGCATTCTTGTTGCAGACTTTAAGAAGAGAAAGGGCTTCTTCAGTGAAAACAGTAGAGAACTATTTGAGGAGGTGTCATGTCTCACCGTTGTAGCGGGTCAGACCCCATCCGGAGGTGACACAGGTCATGCCGGCGGCGAAGACGTCAGTGGACTCGGCGAGACAGACGGGGGACACGTTGGTGCCCAGGCGGGCGGGAGTGGCCAGCTTGATGAGGGCGATGTCGTTGTTGATGGTGCGGGGGTTCCACTTGGGGTGGGTGAACACCTGGGAGGGGAAGCGGGGTTAGTGGGGGGGAACAGTGTGTTCTGAAAGCTGATTGGCTGACAGGTCATTCTCACCTTGGCGGGCTTCATCATCTGGACGTCCTCGTTGGAGCCATAGCCCTTATTGTGCTCTCCAGCGATCACACGGTGGTAGGTCCTGACAGCAAACAGGAAGTGCTTCTTTAAAGTGCCAGTTCACACAAATCACACAGGAAACACCGTGTTTCTTTATACATAAATTCATATTCATGTTGTGTCTGCAGTGAATGTCTCTGCTAACTAGTATCCTGATATCTCTTCTTCATTAATACACATCAGTGAGTCTCACTGTTGTTCCTTCATCATCAGCAACACACTGGTTTATTTCACACAGCTGCCACTACTATTACTAGAGCACCACATGGAGATTCATCCGCTGCTGAAAATAGTCCCCAACTAAGTCCCTATTTCCCCTGTTTGTTTGATAAAAACTGCTATATTTGTGTTTGTTAAGATTTACACTTTCAGTAGGAACCAATGTGTTTGGAGCTGAGAGATGCAGACAGGAAGTCAGACAGAGTTGCATTGCGTTGCTTTGCGTTGCTTTGCGTTGCGTTGCGTTGCGTTGCGTTGCGTTGCGTTGCGTTGCGTTGAACTGACCTGACGTTGCAGTGAGCGGCGGTCACCACCCAGTTCTCGTTGATCAGAGATCCTCCACAGAAGTGGAAGCCGTTGGATTGCTGTGAGAAAAACAAACTCATCTCAGTCGCTGAACAAAACCAGAAGAAAAGAGGAATAAAAATAATAATTATAATAATACTAATACTGTTATCATTATTATTCATTGTAATAAAGCCTCCCCCCACTCCAACCCTTCAAAATAAATGTTGAATACAGTTACTGTATCTTAACTGGAAGCTAACGATGGAGCAGATCATACCACTTTCTGATGGAATAATGTCCCTATAAGGACATCAGACCGTCTAACAATGCCTCCCCCCACCCCTCCAAAATAAAAGCCCCATAGAATAGTTGTTTTTTGACGGGAAGCTCACAGAGAAGCCAATCATACCTCTTTCTTATGGAATAATGGCCCTATGGACATCAGACTGTCTAATTATGCCTCTCCCCCATGCCTCCAAAATAAAAGCCCCATTGAGTAACTATTTCCTAACAGGAAATTCAGGTTGAGGCTTGTTTTTTCAAAGTAAAAGGCTCAGGCTCTTATTGTATGTTAACAGGAAACTAGTGATGGACCTAGTTTTTTAAAATAAAACCCCAAAATGTAACTATCTTAACAGGGAACTAACTATTCATAATGCTTCATCTGCTTTTTCATGCATTTACTCCTATCTACTTACCTATTCTATTCATACTCCTTTTAAATCATTAAATTTCCTCATCTTTCATACATTATTGGTATTATTAAACTTTTCTATGAAATTCTTACAAATTAGACCCATTCCCACTTTTCCAAGTATTCTGAATACTTCACCGTCTTACAGATAAGACCTAGCAATAGCATAGTATAGCAGTAGCATCAGCTTTTCAACAAAAATTGAAATAGTTCACATCTTTCATTATTAGTATTACTTATTTATTATAAAGAAAGAGAGTACTTTGTGTTGAGGTCAGCTGACTCACCTGCAGAGACACCTGCCAGGGCCAGGAGTGAGGCACCGCCTCCTCACCGTTGACGATGCGGGCGTAGCCGGTCACCTGGGGGGGGATGGCGGGGGTGCCGCAGCCTAACAGGGCAACAGGTGATAGATTTTAAAGGACTATTCTGCTCTTATGCTGTGACGCTCTGCGACTCTCAACATGAACGTCTACGGTCTTTACTGTTTGTTTCACAGCTGAGAGAGCAATGGAGCAATCAGAACACTCATCCTTTTCTTGATGTTTTATAAACTAAAATATTAAAGAGGTGAGTTTATCAGTACATTAAGAATCATTTCCAAAAGTCTAAAAACAGATTCAAAGTTTGAGTCTCACCGTAAGCGGCGCTGACGAAGGCGAGGCAGGAGACGATCCAGAGGAAGGCCATGTTGACGATGGTGATGATGATGTGTTGAAGGCCGGAGCTGCTCTTTTATCCCTGAACCTTGCTGGGCCTCAGCCAATCAGAGTGGTCAATGGTTTGTCCAGCTCAGGTGTCAGCTGGTTATCAGACCTGAGGAGACAACAGTGTTCCCACGGGTCACACGCCCCGACCTTCAGCTCTCTGATTGGCTGTTGACGACTGCAGCACACAAACCAGTCAGCACATGTTTTCATCCAAACTGAACCTAATTTAAATTCAGATCTCAGGTCATATTGTTGCTATACATAAGAATATAGCTGCAAACTGACAAAACATGTCCTGTAATAAATGCCACGATTTTCTCTAATGCTTTAATGTAACGTGATTTGTAGGTTGTAGCAGCTCAGTTTTAAACCTAGAGTAAAGATCCTGGTCTATTATAAAACTCGAAAACCTGATGAATCCATCGATACCAACCAGGTCATGTCCATCTTCAAAGGGGTCCCTTGACCTCTGACCTCCAGATATGTGAATGTAAATGGGATCTATGGGCACCAGTCCCACCAGTCTCCCCTTTACAGACATGCCCACTTTATGATAGTCCCAGTCAGTTTGGATCAAGTCATAGTCAAGTCAGCACTCTGACACACCGACAGCTGTTGTTGCCTGTTGGGCTGCAGTTTGCCATGTTCTGATCTGAGTATATTTTTTTATACTAAAGTCAGAACCTGAGAGGCTTTCTGGACAATAGCTGTCATTGTTTTGTGTTGTTACTTGATTTACAATGAAAAATATATACATATATTTGCATAAAGCAGCATATTTGTCCACTCCCATGTTGATAAGAGCAGTAAATATTTGACAAATCTCCCTTTAAAAATCTTTTTTAAAAAATGTGTAATTAATTTGTGATTTATTTTTCATTTATTATTGCATTTAAATACTTGAATTGATTGACAGCTCTAGTGTGTGTGTGTGTGTGTGTGTGTGTGTGTGTACAGTATATACTATATATGTAAATTAGGGGTGGGACGGTTCATAAAATTCACGGTTTGGGTCGATTCATGGTTTGGGGTCACGGTTTTCGGTTTGGTACATTTATGGTAGAGCAAGGAGGCTAATTTCCAACTTCAATTTAAACAGTAGACTAACATGAGGAACAAAACACTGCTTCATTATCACATCTTATGACTTCTGAGCTAAAAAAAAAAAGTGCCACTATGTTATTTAAAAAGAAGTAATAATAAAAAAAAATCATCAACAAAAAGGCCAGCGACAGCCAGTAGTAGAGCTTTTGAAACAACAGTAACATATACTAGGTAACATATTATGGCATACCGTTTAGGACATTTGCATATACATATAATGTGAATCCTGAAAATATTGAAAGAAATCTTGCTAATGGTCAAACATCCCAGCAATGAAATTTTGTATTTATGTTAAAATTCGCTGCGCTGTGTTTGATGAATATACACACAGTGTTATCACCCATCTTGACATAAAAATACCTTCTAAATAGTGTGATTTAATACAATTTATGGAGCATTTCATGGGTCTCAACACCACTTTTCATCATGCCCCACAACTGTGAGATATGTCAAATGAGGTAATTCAAATATAAAATGACGATATTTCAAATGGAATTGTTTCATTTACATAGTAGTTTACACCATATTTACATTATTTATTGACAAATCATTTACACATACATATATATGTATATTTTCATATATACATACGTGTTCATCAGTGGCCATGTCCTTGTGTGTTACTGTGTGACATGTTGACACACTGATAACACACTGTACAGTCAGCAGCCTGTTTGAATGTTAAAATGTGAAACATGAGCAATGATCTGTACATCAATACAGAAACATGAATACAGAAAGAACTTATTCATTTCAAAATTATTATTATTATAATTTTTGTCCAAAATGTGCATTTTGCGGTTTCAGGTAACAATGTAAAGTGTGATTACTCTAACAAAAAGACACTAAAGTTGTCAGAATTATTATCAATAATTTATATTAGTTTCAATTTAGTTACAGAGGAGCTGTTTTGTGAATTATCCATCATTCATCATCTGTATTCACTTTGAAAGAAACAAAGATTCATAATCTTCAGCTATAGTGCTGTTTGTGTCCGTCTTGGTTTCTGATGTTTTAATTATTATGATTATTAGGTTATTTATTAACTCAGTTAGTCAGTTCAGCTCCTATGATATAGCAGGTAGTGACACTCTTTTTGTCATTTATCCACTCTGTTTAGAGAAGATCTCTGATGTGTTCTTATATTATTATTATTATTGTAATTATTATTATTATTATTATTACTACTAATAATAATTATTGTTGTTTTTAATTATCAGTCTGATGAGTATGCTTGATTTAAACACCACAGTGTTTGAAACATGTTAAAATGTGGGACACACAGAAGTTAGTGAAGCTTTAAGCTTCTTTCCACAACAACTGTAAGGCCTTCTGGGAAACTGTGCAGCTGACAGGTAGAGCTCAGTGATTGGTCAGTTGGGGCAGAGGCGTGTGGAGTTGGGGAGGTAAAAGAGCTCAGTGATTGGTCAGTTGGGGCAGGTAAAAGAGCTCAGTGATTGGTCAGTTGGGGCAGGTAAAAGAGCTCAGTGATTGGTCAGTTGGGGCAGGTAAAAGAGCTCAGTGATTGGTCAGTTGGGGCATGTAGTAAAAGAGCTCAGTGATTGGTCAGTTGGGGCAGGTAAAAGAGCTCAGTGATTGGTCAGTTGGGGCAGGTAAAAGAGCTCAGTGATTGGTCAGTTGGGGCAGGTAAAAGAGCTCAGTGATTGTCAGTTGGGGCAGGTAAAAGAGCTCAGTGATTGGTCAGTTGGGGCAGGTAAAAGAGCTCAGTGATTGGTCAGTTGGGGCAGGTAAAAGAGCTCAGTGATTGGTCAGTTGGGGCATGTAAAAGAGCTCAGTGATTGGTCAGTTGGGGCAGGTAAAAGAGCTCAGTGATTGGTCAGTTGGGGCAGGTAAAAGAGCTCAGTGATTGGTCAGTTGGGGCAGGTAAAAGAGCTCAGTGATTGGTCAGTTGGGCATGTAAAAGAGCTCAGTGATTGGTCAGTTGGGGCAGGTAAAAGAGCTCAGTGATTGGTCAGTTGGGGCAGGTAAAAGAGCTCAGTGATTGGTCAGTTGGGGCAGGTAAAAGAGCTCAGTGATTGGTCAGTTGGGGCAGGTAAAAGAGCTCAGTGATTGGTCAGTTGGGGCAGGGGGAGGAGCTCAGTAATTGGTCAGTGTGAGGTTTCAGCTGCACTAAGGAGGAAAAATAAAAATGTTCTCAAAGTTTGTGACTCAATTTTCTTCCAGCTGCTCATTAAAGCTCCTCATGAGTCTCATTTTTCTGTCAGTCATCTCATCAGTTTCCTCTGTTTTAGAAAGTGGGGCATGGGGTGGCTCTCTCTATGGAACCTGCTCAGGCTTCACCGATGCTGCCCTGGATCAGCTCTGGTCAGGATGATATATAAGTGTGTACTAGTTCACTTTTGAGTTTATCAAAGTACATTTTAATGTATACTCTCCATAAACTAATAACTTTAAGTTTTTACTGCAAGTATATCTGTAAGTTTTGGTCCATAGCAGTTACCAGTTCATATGGATATAAATAAAATATAAATTTAATCCAACATTCAATTAAAGCGTAACTTTATTGTCCCTCTGTTTGAATTCAGTGTGTATCCGAGTATTTATTGTGTTTAAATGAAGCTGCTGCCTCCTGCTGGACACAACGCATCCATCCAGTTGTCTGAAGGCTGGACTCAGATCACTTCATATATAAAACATTTACTCACAATTAATCCCAGATTAATAGCATATTTTGTATGTATTCAAAGTGTACCTTAAACTTGTCAGGTATTTGATCCTCTCATCAACATTGGAGTGGACAAATATGCTGCTTTATGTAGATGTATGTATATATTTATTGCTGTAAATCAATGAACAACACAAACAGTGACAGATGTTGTCCAGAAACCCTCACAGGTTCTGACTTTTACTGCAGAGTTGTTCAGACCTGCAGGTGGATAGAAATGAGCCAAAAAGAAGCAACTGTGACCTCGTCTACCGACCACAGCATGAGAGAGAGAGAGAGAGGCGCCACTTGATCACTTCAGAGTTGAAAGATTTGCATCCAGTTTTAGCTTGTAACTGAACATTTTTCTTCTCAGCTAAAATTAAGCTGAACCTTTTGTTTAAGTTTTTGTATTTCATTTTTGGCTTGTACCTTTATAATTTTCTTGTTAAATAAACTTCCAGAATCTGAACATTGATTTAATGTTTGAATTTCATTTTTCCACTCAAAATAATCCCTCCAAAATACCACATTAAGACACCAACTTTTGACATTTGAAGATTTCAGCAAGAACTGCATTTTTCTGATGGGAACACTCGTAGTTTGCAAAAGCAGTTAGAAAAACAAGAAAACAAGATAGTTTTGGTTTTTAGCCACGCTGTGGACACTCCTCAGGGTTATGACTGTAACTTTAAGGCTGATGAAAGTTGTTTTAATACGGAGACTTGCTGTTACAAAAGAACACACTTTCTCGTTGTACTTTTTTGTATTTTATACACTGAATCAGCAGAACTTCAGTCTGAGTTGAATATTTTACAGCTCCTACAGCAAATGATGAGAGAGATGAACAGAAATGGATTGTTTTTCTTAAATTTATTTTATTTAATGAATTTTTGGTGTATATTATGCACTGAATGTGGGAAAACCTGGATCACCCAGAGCAAACCCGTGCAAAACACAGACAACACTGAATACTACATTTTGAAGGAAAAAGTCACTTTTTCCTTCAAAATGAATATCTGAGTTACTAAAAATCTCTTGAATGTGTTATTCAAAAGATTTTCAATAACTGAGATATACGTATATCACCTATGCTGGTGGAGGAACTACTATTGTAGCGATAGAGGACTAACTGACGCCCTCCTCCGTTTTATGGCCTTGACCACAGCAGCTAAGAGCCTGTCCATGCAGGACTTCTGTTGTGATGGTGCCATCAGGTGATCTTTGATAGAGGAGGCAATGAAGTCTCCAACTGCTGGGTCACCCCGTCTCAAGGACGCCAGCAGCCACGCTGCATTGGTGTACTTCTTACACAGGCCCCGGTAAATGGTCTTGTCAAGGTTTTTGAATGATTTTGTGCTGGCATCAAAATCCATACCCTCGACCTCAGCAAAGGTTCTCTCCAAAAGGCGCCTGATGATGTCCTGGACGTTTGAAATGGTCCATGTCACTTTTGCTTTCTTGAAGATCAGAGAAACCAGCTTCTCCAAGAAAATCTGAAGGCAGATTCTGTTTTTCTCGTGCCGTGGTATTGCAGCCTGTGCAGACTCCTCACTTCTCTCCTCCACCCGTGCAGCAACTGCCAAAGGCTTGCTTCTCCTTGATGTAATGCGCCATATAGCTTTGCTGATCTTGTCAGCGATGCCGCTAACCACAGCGAACTGCCAGAACCTGGCCAGTGACACGAAAGTGTGCGCTTTCATCTGCAAGTCAGCAAGCATGTCAGCATGTATCTTCTGGACTGAAGCGGGGACGATCTCTGTCCCAGGAATGATGTGTGTGTAGAGGAGATCAGTTAAGGTGTTTGCGAAAATCAAGACTTGACCACCAGGATTCTTTGTGCATGGAGTAAGATGAAGAAAATGGCAGGTCTCGTGCTTTTGAAGCAGACAGTCAAGCTTCTTTGTGAGACTCTTCAGTGACGCCCTGCTGAGAACTTTGTCCGGGAAGAATCTTTTCCTTATTTGTGCCACAATACGATGGATCCACGTTTTGGCAAAGCATTTTGCCAAAAGCCTCTTGATTTCCTTCAGAAACCCTTTACTCTTCTTCTCCGAGGAGGCTGGGCTTGCATCGCCCTCAGCAATGCTCTGAACGATGTCCTCTGCAACATGGTCAATGTCCTGAAAGCACTCAGATTGCAGCACCTCATACTCAGAGTCTAGGACGTCATCCAAGAGAGGCTCGGTGATGTTCTCCACCTCCTTCCTGATGACTTGCTCAAGCAATTTCTTCAGCTTGTCTGATGAAGAACTCTCCATATAGCGGTCATCATCGTCTGTGATCTCCATATCTCCGCTCTCTGGCTCCTTGGAGGAGTGTGGACTTGTCCTCTGCTTGCGCTTGCGAAATGGGAACACACATTTCATCTTGGCGATGAATGCCTTGCACATTTTGCAGGCATGGCGAATCATGCACTGAAGTTTGCCGGGAGGAGTTGGATGCATAATTTTGCCCTCTGGACTGGAGAGGGCACTGCGGACACTCTCTGAAACCTCCTTAGCGATAAATCTCGTCAGACTCTCTGCGTGGGTGCACTGGACTGAGGCATCAACTCCCAGAGCTTTTGCCAAACTCTCACAGACTGTGTTGCCCAGATCGATTTGGACAGCGTCCTCAGTCATCGCAGTTGTGCTCCCAAGAGAGGCCAAGAACATTTTGGACAAGGTTGCAATGATGTTCAAAAGCAAGTCTGCCATCATAGTTGTTGTGGTCTCATCCGGTCTGCATGATTTCAAGAGCTGAAACTGCTCTGCTGTTATCCCTTTGAAAAAGGAGATGAACAGCTGGGAAAGTGCTTCTTTCTGGGAAGCTGCTGGTGAATGCATTGTTAGTGGACTCGTGGTGAACACTGTTGGCTTCTGTCAGTAGAAATGTTTATTGTGTTGGATGTTAGAGTATATAGCCTACTCAAGTCCTTCAGACATTAAAGGCACTTTCTGAGGTTGCACTTCAAAGCCTTCCATAAGCCCCGCCCACTCAAACTGCTGGCACTGTAGCACCCGTTGCTAGGCAACATTATCAGAGCTCCTTTTTTAAAAAAATAATAATTATTATTATCAACACAGTAAAATAACAATAACAATACAATTACAAACAAATTTTTTTTTTTCTTTTGTTTGTAATTAGTGTATTTTTTATTGTAAGAAGTGCTGTTGTCAGCGTCTGACGGCAGGTCTCAGATCAGTTATACTGTCGTCAGTCAGTACTTATATACTAGTCCACTTTTTAGTTTATCAAAGTACACTTGAAAGTATACTCTCCATAAACTACTAGTTTTTCAAGGAACAACAACAACAACAATGGAGACGGCCGCCGGCACTCGGACGGTGTCTTCGCGTGGAGCGCTCCTCGTCCTTCGGGGCCGAGTAGCGGCTCCACCGGCGGATATATCTGCCGAATTACGGCGACGGAGACGAGGAACCAGAGCCGGCGCTCTGGTGAGGGCAAGGAGGGAGAGACGGAGGACCTTTAAACCCGTCCTGCCCTCGGTCATCATGGGGAATGTTCGCTCACTCGCCAATAAAACGGACGAACTATCAGCCCCAGTGAGGAGCCAGAGGGAAGACAGGGAGGCCAGTTTGCTGTGTTTTACGGAGACATGGCTGAACGGGACGACACCGGACTGCTTAGTGGAGCCGACCGGCTTCACCTTAGTGAGAGCGGACAGGGACAAGCGGAGCGGTAAGAGGAAAGGAGGGGGGCTCGCTGTCCTTGTTAACTCTCGATGGTGTAATCCCAATCACGTCTCCGTTAAACACCGCATCTGTACTCCCAACACTGAGCTGAGCTGAGTCTGAGTCCTTGTTATCTGCCATCACGGTCATTGTGTATGTTCCCCCGAGCCGAGGCTCTGCGCGTTTTTAGCCACGCTGTGGACACTCCTCAGGGTTATGACTGTAACTTTAAGGCTGATGAAAGTTGTTTTCATACGGAGACTTGCTGTTAGAAAAGAATACACTTTCTCGTTGTACTTTTTTGTATTTTATACACTGAATCAGCAGAACTTCAGTCTGAGTTGAATATTTTACAGCTCCTACAGCAAATGATGAGAGAGATGAACAGAAATGGATTGTTTTTCTTAAATTTATTTTATTTAATGAATTTTTGGCGTATATTATGCACTGAATGTGGGAAAACCTGGATCACCCAGAGCAAACCCGTGCAAAACACAGACAACACTGAATACTGAGGTGGCACCGAGACCTCAAGGCCCTCTTTGCGGAAAAATTCACTTTTGCCTTCAAAAGGAATATCTGAGTTACTAAAAGTCCCTTGAATGTGTTATTGTGTCCATGTCGCTTTTGCTTTCTTGAAGATCCGAGAAACCAGCTTCTCCAAGAAAATCTGAAGGCAGATTTTGTTTTTCTCGTTCTGTGGTGTTGCACCATGTGCAGACTCCTCACCTCTCCTCCACCCGTGCAACATTCTCATAGAATATATATTATTATTATATCATTTAGATAATAATTATTAGTAGTATTAAAATACCACATTAATACACCAACTTTTGACATTTGAACATTTCTGCAAGAATTGCAGAAATACTTTATGTAAAAAGTATACTGATATCAATGTACTGGTGGTCTACTTGTAAGTGTACTACTTGAGTACTTCCTGGGACTAAACTGGCCTTTTTAGTTTATAAAGGTATACCTTTAAGTATATATTTAGATGAAATAGTAGTAAACTTTGAGTACACAACTAGTTTACATCCAAGTTATATTTTGTACTGCAACAGTATTATGAAGTTCTGTTTGGCAAATTGGTTAATTTTGGCACTTTGTGTAAATAAAACACGTTATTTTGAACAGACGTCGTCTCTTTTCCCATTTTCGTCGCAGTCTAAGAGCCAGGCTGTAACATATTGTTAAAGTTTGTGACTCATTAAAGCTCCTCATTAGTCTCATTTTTCTGTCAGTAATTTCATCAGTTTAGCAGTTTCCTCTGTTTCAGGAAGTGCAGAAATGAAGGGGAGAGAAGAAGAAGGCGGATGAATGAACTAACAAATGACACTAACATTTAATTTGCGGTTGAAACAAGTGAGGCGAGTTCACTTCACTGACACGTTTCTTGTTTAAAGACAATCAAAGTTGATTTTTAACATAAAACAGAGATGACACCAAACTCCATATTTAACACGTCATCTGATTTTCAGCCCTAAAATCTGAACAATTCAACGGGACAAATTTATTTCAACAAACGATTGTCTTTATATCTGTTTTAAGACTGGCCTTAAGGTTTAGGCCCAGCGGTGACGAGATATATGCTGAATCTGACAAAGTGTACTGACTGCAACCTAAACCTGTCATTTTCTGTCATTGTTTTGTGTTGCTCATTGATTTACAATAATAAATATATACATGCATTTGCATAAAGCAGCGTATTCGTCCACTCCCATGTTGATAAGAGAGCTAAATACTTGACAAATGTGAGATATGAGTCCAGTTAGAGAAAGAGCTCCGCTGTCTGTCCAGCAGGTGGAGAGGGAGCTCAGATCATCCCTGATGGATTAGCGACAGTTCAGAGGTGGTCTGCACACTTCTTACACTTTATGACAGTTGCTTCAACACTTAATGCAGAAGTTGGCTCATCGTGTCCAAAGTGTCCACACAAGAGGCCAAACAAGACTCAACATGTGGATATAAACATATTACTTCTGAAGCTCAGCCCTTCGTCAGTAGAGATACACACACTTTAATGACTCTGACAGCAGCAACACACTGATATATTAATGTATAAATACTACTGCCTTTAGTACTTTTTACTGCTCCACTACAGTTACTCTAATCACATTTCAGTGCACACAAAAATAAACTCAGCATTATTCGTTCACATCAAAACACACAAGCAAAAGTAGAATTACAGTACAGTAATCAATACTGTACTGACTGTATAAGTATTAACCACTACCTATACTAAAGGTACTAATATCTACTAACTGTACTAACTGTACTGGTAATAACTACTAACTGTACTGGTAATTACTGCTAACTGTACTAACTGTATTAGTATTAACTACTAACTGTTCATCCTGTAGTAATCTATGTGTATGGATTTTCTAGTAATCTCAGTATTGATCCTGTAGTGATCTGTGTGTATTGATCCTGTAGTAATCTATGTGTATGTGTGTATTGATCCTGCAGTGATCTGTGTGTATGTGTGTATTGATCCTGTAGTAATCTGTGTGTATTGATCCTGTAGTGATCTGTGTGTATTGATCCTGTAGCGATCTGTGTGTACTGATCTGTGTGTCCGTGTGTATTGATACTGTAATGATCTGTGTGTATTGATCCTGTAGCGATCTGTGTGTGTGTATTGATCCTGAGTGATCTGTGTGTATGTGTGTATTGATCCTGAGTAATCTGGAGATCTGTAGTGTGTGTACTGATCCTGTAGTAATCTGTGTATTGATCCTGTAGTAATCTGTGTGTACTGATCCTGTAGTAATCTGTGTGTACTGATCCTGTAGTAATCTGTGTATTGATCCTGTAGTAATCTGTGTGTACTGATCCTGTAGTAATATGTGTATTGATTAACTGTATTAACTGAATTACTGTATTGATTTAACAGCAGTGATGAACATATCGGCCTATGTAGTTTTCATCTTCTGGTTCCTCATTTAAATCTGAGAGTCTGACACAAACTGCTGTCAGTTATTGAAGTGGTTTTACTCTGAAATTCCCTGACAGGAAATAGTGTACCTTGTTTCAGTCAACTTGTCTTGCCTCCAGCAGTCTGCATGGTCCAGCCTGCGTTGCTGGACGTCTTTGAACCGGAACATGGACCTGGACTGTCAGACAGTCTTCTGCGGTCTTCTCCAGCTCCTCCACCCTCTGCTCTAACCCTCCAGCTCCACCCGCGGAGCTCTATCATGCTGCTGCCGGGAAACTGCTCCTCCGGTTGGTATGAACTCCCGGAGTCCAACCGGTCTGAGGCGGCGGGCGGCGGGTCCGGGCTAGAGGCGGTGATAGTGCCGGTGGTATTCGGGCTGATCTTCGTGGTGGGGGTGGTGGGGAATTCTCTGGTGATGGTGGTGATCGGGAAGGTAAAGTACAGCGGTGGAGGGGGAGTTGGTGGGGGAGGAGGGGGGAGGCGTTCCGGCAGCCCGACCAACATCTTCATCCTGAACCTGAGCGTGGCGGACCTCAGCTTCCTCCTCTTCTGCGTCCCCTTCCAGGCGACCATATACTCTCTCCCGGAGTGGGTGTTCGGAGCTTTCCTCTGTAAGTTCGGACACTACTTCTCCACCGTCAGCATGCTGGTGAGCATCTTCACGCTTGTGGCCATGTCCGTGGACCGCTACATCGCCGTAGTGCGCTCCAAGAAGTCACCGTGCGTCCGGAACCGCAGAAACGCGCTGGCTGGGGTGTGCGTAATCTGGACGCTGTCTCTGGTGTGCTCGGTACCGGTGGCCCAGCATCAGGTCCTCACCAACCACCCCACCGCCCCCAACAGCACCTTCTGCTGGGAGAAGTGGTCCGGAGCCTCCAAACACAGCTACAAGGTGGCCATCCTGCTGATCGGATACCTGCTGCCGCTGCTGCTCATCAGCTGCTGCTACACCAAGGTCAGTTCAAAAAAGTGCTCATTTAACTGGATCATGTTGGACTCCCAGCTGCTGTAAAACACAGACTGATAACAGAGCAGAGGGACCAAAGGGCGCACACAAAGTGCTGATGGTCATAAAAACTGTGCGTAAAAAGTCTCCCGCAAGCGCGCAAACACCAACACTGACAATACCGGTGTGAAGTTTCAAAATAAACTTACTAAACTATTACACTGTGTACTTACAAAGTGATTCAGTATACAGGTTTATATACAGCATAGTTCCACACTGAATGCTGAGTGTATACAGTGGTGATGATGATGGTGATGGTGATGATGATGGTGATGATGATGATTGACTGATTATTATGTATTTCTTTCAGGTTTTGTTTCATCTTCATAAAAAGATGAAGAACATGTCCAAGAAGTCTGAGCGCTCCAAAAGAAAGGTGCACTCTTCCTTCCCCTCTTCCTCATTATCCTCCTCCTCTTCCCCATCTTCCTCTTTATCATTACCCTCCTCCTCTTCCTCATCCTGCTGCTGTTTTTGTTGTGAAGTGTCTGCTGTTGATTTTGAAGGCTGCTGCTGCTTTTTCTGATGATGATGATGATGAGGAGGAGGAGGAGGACAGAGTCCACTACAGTATCAGGACCTGTGAGGGAGGTTCTGTGTTTTTTGATCCTGTTGAATGATGAAGTCATTGATCAAACAGCTGCTCTTCACAGGAAACACCCACACCCATCACAGCCAATCAGCTGTCACTCTGCGCTTATGGTGTTTCAGTCACCATCATCATCATCATCATCATCACCTTCATCATCATCATCATCATCATCACCTTCATCCCCTCTGTTTCATCATCGTTTTGTGACAGGAAGTCCATCAGCTCTTCTCTCTCCCTCAGGTGTAGCACCAATCGTAGTACGCTGAACCATCTGTACTATGAATCATAGTACTCTGGAAGGTCTGTACTCTGAATTGTAGTACTCTGGATGGTCAGGCCACCCTGGTTGACAGTGTGCAGACGTGGTGTAACAGCAGGTCTTAGATCAGTTGGCAGCAGCTCCTCGGGTCAGTGGAGCAGGAACAAAGGCTGCTGGGTAAATATTTAGACAACAGGACTAAGAATAGAGGAGATTCCCTCAGAGTCTGAACGTTAACGCTGGCAGTGCTTTGTCTTCCTCCAGCAGCGCGTCCTGACAGGCCTGATGACGGTTGTTATGGTTCTTTATGATGCTGCCACATCACATTAAACTCTAAACTGATGCTGAAGGTGAGACCAGGTACAGTCACATGACGTAACACAGTTTTAGTGTCTAAACCTGTGTGTGTAGTGTAATGTAATCTCATATATTTAGTTATATATATACAGATAGATGGATAGATAGATCGATTTTACAAGGGATGACAAAGTTAACGCAACACAAGTCAACACAAGTTCATTTTAATGCCACTAGTTTCTTTAATGCATTAATGCAACTTGTGACTTTTAGGTTGTAGCGGCTCAGTTTTACAGCTAGAGTGAAGATCCTGGTCTCATCTGAAACTAGAGAACCTGATGAATCCATCAGTAAAAACCAGGTGAGACTAGCTGGTAGTGAAGGAGGTTAAATAATGCTCCAAACGTTGGCTACATTATAGCGAGGAAAAACTGGATAATGAATGATGCATAATGAATAATGTGGGATGCTATTCCTTATATCTTCAGCTATTTGGGATTTTTGCAGTAATGCCTATATAATAATTATAAATCAATCAGCCTTAATACTTCAGTCGGACCAAACTGAAAGCAAACACTCTGTCTCGTCTGGGCTCCATCCACTAGTGTCTTGAATATCCATTTTCAAAAGCCTTCTTGCTGCTTTCTTGCTAGTAGCTTAGCTCACTATCTGGCTGATGACTGCTTCCTTGTTGGTTCGGAAAAGTCACATGTTTCCGTCACATACAATAGTATGTGGCTCGAAGATGCAGTTGCATTCACATGTTCAATGGAGTCACAGTGCCTCACCCTAACCAACTCTCCTCTCCAGAGGAAACTTGACCTGAACCGTCAATGCTTAGCTCACACTACACGACTTTAACCCCGAACTTCTGCTCCACGACAGTTTCTGTAGCTGTCTGACAAAATCCTCAGATCAGAGGCAAATTGCCGTTGGCTTGGCGCTCGAGCATCCCGTGTGAACTTCTCAAAGACGTCATCAATATGACGCTTTTTTCAAATCTCTTTCTGCTCCACACATATTTAAACATTCTTTGTAATGTGTTTTATGGTGACCCTGATGAAGGCCACGAGCTGAAACGATAGACTATAGGTGTCGCTGGAGTTTTACTCTTCAGTTCATCAGTTCATCTTTGGCCATGTCTCCTAAAAATTATGTTCCCACACAACTAAACTGTGTTGTGAATTATGTTTATAGGGAAACATATTTTTGCTGCCAATAATGTAATAATGTTTATTTATTTTTTTTTTGACGTCAGGAGGAGGGTGGGTCAACAAATACCCAGGAGACCCCTGTGAGGTTTTTTTTTTTTTTTTTTTTAACAAAATCTAACCAAGTAGTTTTGTTGTGTTTTTGTTGTGTTTTTTTATCATTTTGTTGTCATGTTTTGATGCAGCAGCAGTAGAGAATGCAGTTTATTTGTATTGGAACGTCATTTTGTGGGAGACAGAGTTGTTCATCACAGTTGCTATGCCTGTTTTATGATAAATAAGATTAGATAAGATGAACCTTTATTAATCCCCGGAGGGAAATTCGGGTATTTATATTTGCAGTATCTGTAATCTGTTACCTGTAACCTGCCATCTGTAATGGGCTACCTGCCAGTTTGAAGCTCCGTCTGCCTGCATCTTTGATTTGTTTGATTGGTTTTGACACTTTCCTGCATCATGATTATTGTATATATATCTTCATGTCTTCCCTTGATGCCTTGTTGCCCAGCCGTGAGAGAGGGGGCATTTTTTATAGCGTTTCTGTAAAGTGACGTAAGCAGAGCAGTTGGCGGATTTGAGAGGTTTTGAGTGCTGCTGAGTGGAAGTTTGGAGCCTGAAGTCTCAGCTGTTTGTGTAGGAGAAGAGTCTCTTTTTAAACAGATTAAATATAAACGTGGACACAGACTGTGGATAAGTGGTGCAGTCGGGTCCAGAGTTTGTGGGTGGAAATATGATGGTGTAAAAGTTGGATATGGGGGGTTTGGGGATGAGTCACAGTGAAGACAACAGCAAACTCTTTTTATTCCACAGATCATTATTTTGCTTGTCTTTGCCTCTCTATGTAAAGTCACTTATTTTTAGGGTCTGATCTGTTGGAAAGAAGTTTACCATATAGTTCTTCTAAAATAATACTACACAGTTTATGCCCAGAAAAGGATAGCAGTGTCCAAGTATTTCTGAATTATAATTGTCACACGGAGGAATTTTAACAATGAAACACTGAAACTGCAGTGACACACTGTGTTTATTGATGTTGTGTTTCATGAGCAGGCAGAAGAAGTCAAGGTATTTGTTAGAAAGGTCACGCAGTTTAGTCGGCATCCTCAGAAAAGAGGAAAACTTTGATCTCATTAGGTTCCTGAGTGTAACCTGAAAAAATAAAAAATAAAAATAGGGACATTTTGTCTGTACAATGTTGTGTGGTAGTGAGTATATAATAAGTATCTATAAATCTTTGTCTAAATTGTTTAAAATACATGATCCATCACAGTTTAGTAACATTTAAATTGTTTTCAGAGTATCCGGGCAGTGTTTGAGGAGTATCCGGGCAGTATTTGAGGAGTATCTGGGCAGTATTTGAGGAATATCTGGGCAGTGTTTGAGGAGTATCCGGGCAGTATTTGAGGAGTATCCGGGCAGTATTTGAGGAGTATCTGGGCAGTATTTGAGGAATATCTGGGCAGTGTTTGAGGAGTATCCGGGCAGTATTTGGGGGGTGTCCAGACAGTGTTTGTGGGGTATCTGGGCAGTGCTTGAGGAGTATTTGGGCAGTATTTGGGGGGTGTCCAGGCAGTGTTTGGGGGGGTATCTGGGCAGTGCTTGAGGAGTATCTGGGCAGTATTTGGAGAGTATCTGGGCAGTATTTGGGGGGTGTCCAGGCAGTGTTTGTGGGGTATCTGGGCAGTGTTTGGGGGAGTATCTGGGCAGTGTTTGGGGGGGTATCTGGGCAGTGTTTGAGGAGTATCTGGGCAGTATTTGGGGGGTGTCCAGATAGTGTTTGGGGAGTATCCGGGCAGTGTTTGGGGTGTATTTGGGCAGTATTTGGGGGTTGTCTGGGTAGTGTTTGAGGAGTATCTGGGCAGTATTTGGAGAATATCTGGGCAGTATTTGGGGGGTGTCTGGGCAGTATTTTGGGGGTGTCCGGGCAGGTCCAAACACTGCCTGGATCCTCCCCAAACACTGCATGGTTACTCTACAAACTATGGAAAATATCCAAGCTGCAGATTCAGACTGATTTTTCCTCTCTGTTGTATTGCAGACGGCTCAGACGGTCCTCCTGGTCGTCACTGCCTTCACCATCTGCTGGATGCCCCACCACATCATCGCCATGTGGGTGGAGTTCGGCACCTTTCCCCTGAATGACGCCTCCTTCGCCTTTCGTATCGTTTCCCACTGCCTGTCTTACGGAAACTCCTGTGTCAACCCCGTACTCTATGCCTTCTTGTCCGAGAACTTCCGTAAGGCCTGCCGCCAGGTCTTCGGCTGTCGCTTCCCGTACCCACCGACACCCACAAACAAAGTGGTTCGTTTCCGCATGGAGAACTTCTCCACCACGCACTCCACCACGCACTCCACCACCAACATATGAATAACTGAGGAAAGTGATCAGACACATAACAGTCATTTCCTGCCGTTCAAACAGGAGGGAGAGCTGTGTCTGGACAGTAAAATGTGGATCACATGACAACAGGACAGCATGTGATTGGCTGCTGACTGTATCTGAGGGCAGCCTGCACTCGTCTGGTTGTAGTAAAACAGACAACGGAGGTTCATTATTGACAGAAAACAAAACCCTGGGACACATGAACAGAGTTAGGATTTTAGAAATGAAAATATCAGCCCTATTTTTCAGGTCCAGTAATAAACATAGTTTTGTTAAAATTAATGTTTGCTGATAAATTAGTCCAATAACAGATTATTCAACAGATTCTATTCAGAAAATTATAGCTGCAATATCATTATAGCTTTTACTTACTTTGGTTAAAAGCAGGAGAACTGGCTCCACCCATGAAGAAAGCATATGTTTTACTTTATTTGTAATACGTTTAATATGTTTTGTTATGTTTTATATTCAAACCTGTGTGTGTTTTGTATTTTACCTGCTGTTGGTGTTTTTCAGTGGACAGAAATGGATTACTGTGGTAAGTATACGGAGGGCCAAACCTGACTGATTGAAAATAAATAAATCAATAATCAAGTTAAATGTTAGTATAAAAAATACAATACACACAAAGAAATTAAAGCACATCATTAAAATGCACAATAGCAGTTCAGTTTTAAATTGACATATTCAGTATGTAATAATGATGATTTCTCAGATATTTATGGATTTTATTCAGTTGCGTTTTTTTTTTTTACTATTTCAGGGATTGAAACACAGGTTAATGGGAACAATAACAGATTGATCAATAAGTTATCTAACTTCATAATAACTTCATCATAAATAGTAAGATAAGAAAACTACATGCTGTCTAAATATGTATCTGTTAAATACATTGTCTGATTAATTCACAGTATATTTAACATTTATCTGTAACTGTGTCGCAGTCAGTGAAATTATTTGACCTTCACTTCTGATGAATTAATGTGTTCACTCAGGTTTGGTTATCCACAGTTAAAACTCAGTATTTTTAATGAAAATGTTACATAAACTGCTTCATTTTCAAACCATTAACTGTCAGAACGTTTTTTACTTTTTACAGATGGTCGTTTTTGTCGCAGCGACGATAAACTGATGAGAAAACAGGTTTAATTACTCCACATTACCACATGTGGACTGTGATCTGTGTTTGAATGTGTATCATGTTTATACACATGCGAAGGCTTCTTTTTGAATAAAACATTAAATGTGTTTTCTTGTGATCAACTGAACTACAGTACTTCTGTTGCAGCACCATTGTCTCAGTTTACGTAAGGCTCCAAAAGATGGATGTCAAGAAAAGTGTAAATCTGTTGGATTGTTGAAGCTCAGTTTGGAGGTTTCTTTTTATAACTCTGTTCTCGTTTCTGCTGCAGTAATCAAGATGAACACAGAGCTGAGGCTGAATATGTTATTAGCTCTGAAGTTATGAACAAAAGTCTCGGACACATTAAAGTGTTGACCTGATGACTGCGCTAGGTATTAAAATTCATTTCAATTCATCACAATCCATCCAATAAAAAGAGTTGTTGGGATGTTTCAGACAGATTAACATCCACAGAGACGTGATGCTAACAATTAGGGCTGTCAATTAAAGTAGCTAATCGAAGTTAATTACATAGCTTTTATCTGTCCTAAATGAACCTTATAAGGATAGTCAGATATTTAATCCTTTAATTATCAACATGGGAGTATGCTGCTTTATGTATAGGTATATATTATTGTAAATCAGTGAACAACACAAATCAATGACAGATATTGACCAGAAACCCTCATCGGTCCTGACTTTAGCATTAAAATCTGCTCCAATCAGAACATGGCAAACTGCTGCCCAACAGGTAACAACAGCTGTCAGTGTGTCAGAGTGCTGACTTGACTATGACTTGATCCAAACTGACTGGGACTCATCATAAAGTGGGCATGTCTGTTACGACTGGAGAAAGGCTTGGGCTCAAATGCAAACACACTGAAGGCAGGTTTGCCACAAAAAAATCAGCGTCTTTAATCGCAGCAAAAGGTCAATACACAGGTAATCAAGATGCAGTCAAACAAATCCAAATGAGCAGGCAAGGGCAGAGTCAAAAACCAGGCAGAGTTTCAAAGGCATAAGAAGTCGAAAACACAAGGAAAAGTGCTGGAACGCTTGGACACAAAGGAAGCAAGACGAACTGGAGGGGAGACGCTCATTAAATGCTAGTGATGGGAGCGACTGACGAGGGACAGGTGGACACAATCAGGGCGGGGAAGACGATCAGACTCAGGTGAGCCGTGGATGAAATTAGGTCATGCAGTGTCACTCATGTGAAGAGCGGGAAACACCAGGCAGGAAGTGAAGTGATCTGAAACGAGAAGAAGGCTTAGGATCACCAAAATAAAACCGGAAGTGCACACAAAACGACAAACATAACAACCTAAGACCTGACTTTTCAAACAATGTCTGTAAAGGGGAGACTGGTGGGTACCCAAACTTCTCTTTCCTGGGCCACATTAACCTGCTCTGACTGGGGGATCCCGAGGCGTTCCCAGGCCAGTGTGGAGATATAATCTCTCCTCCCAGCTGGTCGTGCCTGGACGACCACGGGACGTCGTTACCACCTCAACTGGCTCCTTTCAACCCAAAGGAGCAGCGGTTCGACTCCGAGTCCCTCACAGATGGCTGAGCTTCTCTCTAAGGAGGACGCCAGCAACCCTCCTGAGAAAAACCCATTTCGACCGCTTGCACCGGCGATCTAGTTCTTTCGGTCATGACCCAGCAGATAAAAAAGTGTAATTAATTTACGATTAATCGCAACACTCAATTGACAGCCCTAATAATTAATATAATATTGTTAAGTGTATTAATTGTTGAGTAACTAGTATACAGCAGAGGTGGGGGACTCGAGCCAGATTTGAGTTGCAAATTTGAGGACTTGAACCTTACTTGACTAACACTGATAAAAGACTCGACTTAGATCTTGACTTGACTTGTTTGACTCTCACCACAGTAACTTGGGACTTGCTTGAGACACCCACCTCTGGTATATAGTACAGTATATACTGTATACAGTTAGTATGTAGTGTGTACTTCAGACACACTCGGACAGATTAATCAGTCTGCTGTCTGACATTCTTCATCCAACCACCAGATGGAGTTAAAGTAAAGATTTAAATCCAACAGGAAGTGGACATCAGAGCTGTCTGCAGTCACTAATGTGCTGCAGTGTGTTGCACCTGTAAGTACACCACGCAGTGATGTCATGGTGTGCTGGAGTACACCTGTACATCACTGCAGCCAGGTGAGAAGTCAAGGTTATCTGTCATTGTTTTTAGAGGTAAGTTTTCAGTTTGATTTCTAGTTTTCCATATTGTGTTGGCACTCAGTAAGATATGATTTCACTCTGGTTCCCATAGACATAATGTTTTATTTATAGAGCTGGATGAGGCTGATTGGATCCTGGCAGCAACAACACTGTTAAATGAGACGAAACAAAACAGAATGGAAATCATTTTACAAAACTGTTCAAATGCTGATAACCAGAGAGATGAAATCAGACGAATGATGGAAGCTTTGTGTTTGAGGCTGAGACAGATCAGCTCCCCGGTGCAGAGACGGCGAACACACCGACGTTTGATTTCAGTCCACAGGAGAGACTCTCAGACCTGCGACCTGCGACCCTCTTGCTGTGAGGCGAGAGAGCTGACCACTGCACCACCGTGCAGCCCTATAAAAAAGTTAAAATAATAAAATACTTTTCAAAAGATGAAGGGAGAAAAATAAAGATATAAAACAAAGAATTCAAAAATAAAATATGACAGTAACAAAATAAAACACTATTTTGTTTATGGACTCTAGAAATATTTTCTTTGCTCTGGAGAGACGTTACAGCAGCTTTTGGAGGAGATCTCAATGGAAAAGAGTCACTAAAAAGGTTCTAGGTGCTCTGCTGCTGAGGGTCGGGGCTGGGTAGTATGAGGAGGAAGAAGAGGAGGAAGGAGAGGAGGAAGGAGAGGAGGAAGATGAGAGGTACAGTGCTGTCCATCATCGTTAATCCTTTAAGGTATCAGCATGTTTGTTTTGCCCAATGACATGTCACTCACTGCCCAGCCAATAACTACCTCATCACATCACACCACGACTGAGGCAGTCACCACGGTTACATGAAAGGTAGATTTTAAACTAGTGTCAAAAATTCAGACTGATGTCTCCATTAGAGACAAACTGATGTTTAAAAATGTTTGATTTCCATCTGCAGCGGTTCACATGAGGCGATGATTCAAAGTACTGTCAAAAATACAGATTTGAGGTAAAACTTTAAAAATTTACCCCCCTACATGTACCATGATCTCAAAATTTTGCAATTTACATCCATCAAGATTGGAGCTTTATTTATGTGTACAGGACCGTGTACACTAAAACATGCTCTGCTCGGTTTTTAATAATTGGTGGTTGGTGGAGGTCAGGCTGAAGACAGGAGGAGATGAGGGGTTCGGGTTGAGAAAAGCAGAGTGACGGATTGATATTTTCCTGCCAGGCTGAAGCATCTGAACACTTTGGAGGAAGTTGTCAAGTCGTAGCTCGTACGGCTGATTTGTTGTGAATTTTCAAATTTTAAAACTTCAGCTGTTTGCTGCAGCGCCACCATCAGGACTATCAGCACATAAAGTGCACAAATGATGAATAATAAGAAGCAGAAGCAGAAGAAGATTGACATTCACATGTGAACAAATCCATCCGCATGCTGTTTGGATCATTTAGGTTATAGAAGCGGTATTTATTTAAGAGGTGTTCACTGTCCATTTTACTGTTTTGTTTTCTTTTACATTTTCAGAATAGAAATATCCATCTGGATCTAACTAACAGCAGCATTGAGCACTATCATCTGAGAGTAAGAGAGCTGTCAATCATTGTGGGTTTCTGACAGCAGCGTCCAATCATGTGCATGGATGTTATGCAGTGGGTGGGGCTTAGAGATCATGGCAGTTGGTGAAGAGCAAATGGGAGAAGTTACTGTTCAGGACTTTCTCATAGAAACCTCCTTCAGTTCAGGAAAAGACTTTGGTTGAGGATGACCGTCCCTGGCAGGAAGCCCTGAGGGGAAGATGGAGCCTCAGGCCCAAAAACCAAATGACTGTTGTTTGAAACAAACAAAACAACTGAAAAGTAGATGGTCCAGTTCAGAAAGTTTGTCCCTTTATTTAAAGTGCTGGCAGCCAGGTGAGTCCATTCACCTGTTTCACCTGTCAGAGAGGACGATCAGTCTGCTGAAGGTAATGTGACCGTTTTCTTCATTTCTTCATCTTTTAATTATTGATTCTTTCTTAATGTACTGCAGCTGTTACCACAGATAGAAAGTAACTAAGTACATTTACTCAAGTTGAATTTTGGGGTACTTGTACTTAGTATTTCCATTTTCTGCTACTTTATCCCTCTACTTCACTACATTTATCTGCCTATATCTATCTTTAGTTATTTTACAGATTCAGATTATTAAAGCAAAGTATAATCCACTAATACATGATGGTGTATTATTATAGCTTACACTACCAGCAGTATATAAAGTCATTAAAAGTAGCTGCACGTTTACCAGCTGCCACATTAAAGCATATTTTACAGTATATTATTCTGCATGATGAGTACTTTTACTTTTGCTACTTTAAGTATATTTTGATGCTGATACTTTAGAACTTAGCTTTTGAAAGGAGAACTTGTAACAGAGTATTTTCATGCTGTGGTATTAATACTAAAGTAAAAGATCAGAGTACTTCTTCCACTGCTGTTACTGCTGTGTGTACAGCACAGGAAATGAGACATGTGCACAGAGAGACTTGACCGGTGGCGTACTGGCTGATGGTGAGAGTCACTCAGTCAGTTTGTTCTATAGAAATGTGCAAATACATACGTTTGATACCGCGTTTACTTTTCCTCTAAACTGAGCTGCTGGTTAGTCCGGAGGGTGGATGTGTGCACAGTTGTGTGTGCTCACCTTAGGAGGTGATTACAGTTTTCTGTGAATTTGACTCGGAGCTCTGTGTTAACACCTAGAGCGACTATGGACTGTCATTTCCACGCTAACGTTGTGTAAGAAGCTGCGTCCATCTGTGCGCCCATGTGTCTACACATGAGTGTGTAGGCGTTAAAGTGAGGCGTGGTTTGGCGCTTCATTGGGGCTTTGCAGCAGAAAGCGATTGCACCGTTGACCAATGATGCCTGGTCTGAAGTCTGAAGTAGTTTCCTGCTGTTTAAAAGGCTCATTCACATGATAAGACACGTCTAAAGAAGGAGTGGGCAATTATTTTTTCTGGGGGGGCCACATGAGAATCTCAGATTGCTGCCGGAGGCCAAACAAATATTGTCAGACAAATTCTGTCTTACATTTAACATTTACCTTAACACTTACATTTCCTTCTCTGGTTCATGCAGCTTTGTAAAAAGTCCTCTCTGCTTTAGTATCTCAGCCAGCAGCCCCTCAGCTGTCCTCTCCTTCTCATCTCCAGACAGGTTTCTGGATTCTTCTGCATGTTTTGTCTCAAAGTGACGGATCAAGTTGTTTTCTTTGAATACAGCCACATGTTTGTTGGAAAGTATTATGTGGTTATACGGTTTGTGTCCACAAGGGTGTTGACCAGGTGAGGCGAGGACACTAGAGGAAAGAACATATTTTGCCAAGAAGTGAAGGTCAGTTGTTCCGCCATTTTGGACTGAAAGGGACTATCAGGCGCCAGTAAAACGTCCGCCTACAAAGTGCAGTATAACAATAAAACTAATCAAGTCAAACTTTATTTGTATAGCCTGTTTAAAAACAACTACAGTTGACCAAAGTGCTGGACATGTACATAATGAAATGAATACAAAGCAAACAACAATAAGAACAATTGCAACCAATAACCATAATGTGCACATAACAGAAGTAAAAGAGCAGCAACACAACAGAAAATAAACTTAATCAAACGCCAGTGAGAAGAGGTGAGTCTTCAGCAGGGACTTAAATGACTCTACGGTCTGTTTTAATATGAAGAGGTAAACTGTTCCAGAGGTCAGGGGCTCGGTCTCCTCTGGTTCTGAGTCCAGTTCTGGGGACGTCTAGGAGCACCTGAGGGGTCGACCTCAGTGCTCTGACCGGAGCATGAAGGTGCAATAGTTCTAGATAGGGTGGTGCCAGCCCATTTAAAACCTATAAGCAATAAAATCTTAAAATCAATCCAGAAACAGACAGACAGCCAGTGGAGGGAGGCCAGAGCTGGTGATACGTGATCACGTTTTCTTTTTCGAGCAGCTGCATTTTGTACTAACTGATCCGTTTGTCAAAACTAAAGGTGCTGTCAAAGATTACACCAAGATTACCAGAAGTCTGCCGAAAGGCCAAGAAAATCACCTCAACTGTCTAATAGGTCTTGGTGTCCAAACATAATGATCTCAGTCGTATTTTCATTAAGATTGAGGAAGTTTACATCCGTCCAAGTTCTGATGTCATGTAGACAGTTAAAGGCTGCTAAGTCTTTGCTGGTTGTTTTTGAAGGCAAATATATATTGTATGTCATCCGCAAAACAATGAAAAGGAATATTATGGTTCTTAAAAGTGGATGCCAACGGCAGCATATACAAAGAAAAGAGGGCACCGGCCTGGCTGTTTTCTGTGGTTGTTGTCAGATCTGCCATGTACCTCCTAGTCTGCTAACATCGCCTAATGTTACGGCCTTGGGTCGCGAGCTACTGGTCACTCTCCAGCTACTCGTTGGACACTGCTGGGTTACAATTGCACATGTTTTGGCAGATTGTACAAATACAATAGTCTACAATTACCAATAACCGCTGACGCATGCCTTTCTGATCAAAACTGATGAGCTGGTTCTCAGTAACACTGTCGTCACTCTTCACAACTTCTAAACAGGATTTTATCATGTGAGCCGTCACATGCAAAGTGATCCATTCAGTTATCACAATCCGTCAGACATACATATAGATATTTCATAAATATCTGTGACATGGTGTTACATACTGAGAGGAGGTACAATTTGGTGTTTTTTACTGAATTACAGCAGCTTCTTCCATCGTTGCAGGTTTGTTTTTTGGCATTGATTTTGTTCACTGTTTAGGACTTTATGGAGCTACACAAACACATTTAACGCACAAATACATTTAACACACATATACACAAGCATTTAACACATGTATACACAAACATTTAAGGCACATGTACACAAACACATTTAACACGTGTACACAAACACATTTAACACGTGTACACAAACACATTTAAACGTGTACACTAGGGGTGGGACGGTTCATAAAATTCACAGTTCGGTTCATATCACGGTTTGGGGGGTCACGGTTTTTGGTTCTGTTTGGTACATTTATGGTACAGCAAGGAGGCCAATTTCCATAAGGAACAAGTACCACTGTGTTATTTAAAAATAATTAATAAATAATAAAACAATTTTAGGCTCAGGCCATCAACAAAAAGTGCAGTTCGGTAATTACCGTGTAGCTTACGTGTCCGTGAGACGGCATATTACAGCGCGGCTCAAGTACCCTAATCATATGCTGAAATCCAGCGTCCTCCACGACTGCATAAGGCTGAATATCCTGAATATCCTGATGCTGAAGTTTTGTTTTTTTTTTCTCTGTCTGAGTTGCATGTAGAGGCTGTTTAAATGCTGCTGGGAGAAGGAGTTGCTCTTTCCTCCCCGACTCTCCTCCTATCAGCGGACACACCGGAGTGATGTCTCCGTAAAGGACTCATCATATTGGAAGTATTGCTGCTAGCATAAGCCACACAGTTGATGTTTAAATTGACCACTTTTTTCTCGTCAACGTCATACGTAACACCACATCCGTAACGCTCCCACACAGCAGAGCGAAACGACGTCGGTGGATCCTCCACCATTACTTTATCGAGTCCACTTACCGTTTCCTTAACAGAATGACAGCCGTACTCTGCTCTTCATCAGTGTCTCTGCCAGCTGAGAGGTTTGAGAAGGAAGGAGGCTCGGTCAAGCTTCATCACTGTGTCGCATTTTTGGCGGTACAACACATGCGCAGTAAAACCTGGTCCGCCCTCGCTGAAATTGAGCCAATAACATCACACGACCGCAGCTTCAGTTACACTGCGTATGTGTGATACCTCATATTCCTGTCCACCGTGTCCCAGCCTCTTTCGATAGGCCTTGATTTCTAGTGTGACAATAAACAGGATGAAAAAAATCCACGATAGATCTCATAAGCTATTTTAAATGAACCGAATGATATGTACATGTGACCCAAACCGTGACTAGTGAACAAAAGGGTTTGGATTTTTACCCAAACCATTCCCATCCCTTGTGTACACACATAGATTTAACACACATGTACACAAATACATGTACTGCCTAAACACACATGTACACAAATACATCTAACACACGTGTACACACATACATTTAACACACATGTACACAAATACAATCACTGCTTAAACACACGCACGTATCCTGTTTCTGTGTATACAGTATATTGAAGTACTTGCCAGTAAACTTTGACCTGCTGTTGAAATGGGCACATAAAAAGCTCAGTGCT
This sequence comes from Pterois miles, assembly GCA_947000775.1. Taxonomy (NCBI): domain Eukaryota; kingdom Metazoa; phylum Chordata; class Actinopteri; order Perciformes; family Scorpaenidae; genus Pterois; species Pterois miles. The sequence continues at coordinate 3,590,426 of CAMQGK010000038.1, read as the reverse complement.
GTTCGCAACAGCATTCAGAAAGACAGGACTGGCATCCTGGTAAAGTAAAGTCAGAGTGAACAAAAAAAGCAGAACAAACAGAGATTTGTATATCAGAAGTGTGTCTAATATCAGAAACACTGTGATTCAGAATTGCAAACAAAGCACAAAGCAGGAAATGTGTGTTTGTGCTTCACTTTCAGTGTGTAATCAATCACAACAAAAGCTGTAAATTTTGGCGCCACAGTGGAGATCCGAGTAGAGAGTCCGCGATGGACGAAGAGTTTGTGAACATCATGTTAGAAGTTACACCAGAGAGTCTCTGCCTGGCTAAAGTTCATTTATAAAGAGCTAAAACAGCAGACAGAGAGATTTATGTTTGACAGTGGCGATGTGTTAACGTTTGACGCGACGTTAAACAGTGAAAATTTACAGGGTTTATTTTTTACACTTGCTAACATAAGATGCACAGTGTTTCTGACTTTGGACATCTGAAATCTGCAATCATTAAGAAAACACTAATATTCAAAATACAAAACATAACTGAAATTGGCAAAACATGCACGTACACACACAAACACACAAAAACACTTTACCACTAACACCAGTCATTCTGAGCCTTAGTGCTACAGAAACCCTCCCAGGTTCTGACTTCAGCATCAAAAATATGCTCCAGTCAGAACATGGCAAACTGCAGCCCAACAGACAACAACAGCTGTCAGTGTGTCAGAGTGCTGACTTGACTAGGACTTGATCCAGACTGACTGGGACTATCAGAAAGTGGGCATGTCTGTAAAGGGGAGACTGGTGGGGACCCAGAGAACCCATTTACATTCACACATCTGGAGGCCAGAGGTCAAAGGACCTGTTTGAAAATGGACAGGATGGTTTTTCCTCAACATTTAGTGTCAGTTTGGAGCGTTATTTAACCTCCTTCACTACCAGCTAGTCTGACCTGGTTGGTACCGATGGATCCATCAGGTTCTCTAGTTTCAGATGATATTGTATTCTGTCGGGTTCCACAGCAGCTTCATGGTTTCACTTCAGGATGTGCTGTAATGATCACTGCAGACACACTGCTGTTGATGTCTACCTACTGTGCTACTACTACTACTACTACTTGTACTGTAGCTCTGAGGAGTTGTAACTGAGTATTTAATCTGACTGTATATAGGGAAGTTTACGATAGTTTAGATCCTGAACCTTGAGAAGAGCTGAGTTAATGTGATCTACTGTTAATCAATAATACTGATCAGTCGCTGCAGGTGGGGGAGGAAGGTTTATTTACTGACCGATCTGTTTCTGTCTCAGCAGCATGGATGATGAAAGAACCCCAGCTGATCCCACCGACTCCTCCGGCCAATCAGAGACGGCGGCGGGGTGAGTTAAATTAAATGAATGGTTGGGGGATCACAGTGGTGAAGCTTTTTATTGCATTTCTGTACATTAAATGATGAAACCTGAAACTGAAGACTAGGGACTCACCTTACTTGATTGTGTACATCAGAAGATAAATCATCACGCCCCCTTTTGGGGGAAACCAATCCAGAGTCCCTTATAGACGAATAAACAGAAGAAGCTGAAAAAACATCTCCAAACTTCTACTTTAAACGAATTGCTAACAGTAATAATGCTATGCTGAAGAGTTACTGTGTTGCACCAACAATAAATTCACAAACACTGATCTCTGATCTGTTTCCCTGTCATGTCCTTAAAAAGATCTAATAGAGGGGCTCTATGGCTCCATGCTATAGATCAGACCAGCATGGCTTTATGGCTCCAGGTTATAGACCAGACCAGCTGGATTTGTGGCTCCAAGCAATAGACCAGTCCAGCATGACTGAAGGGACATGGTGGTGATCAACCTTCACTTATTAAGGTATCACCACCGCTCAGGTTCAGGTAGGATCAATAAATAGTTATTAGACAGATGGATAAAACAAAGGTTTGTTTACCAAGAGATGAATGAATATAAACTTCTCAAAATTACATACATACATCAGATTACATTGAAGTCTATGAGATCTACTGTGTTTTTCCCTCTAAAGGGGGCGTGGCCTTGACTTTTTGTGAACTTCCCGTATGTGCCAGTCTGATGTCTTTTGTTATCTCCTTGAATTAAATGACATACGATTGTTTCCATTAAAAACAAGTATCTGGTGGTTGAAACGATGCAGACTCGGCAGATTGAGTTGGGCAGGTTACTGTTTCCTCAGCCGGTGTATTCACACAGTCAGCGAGTCGGGGCCCATGTTGACTTGAAACTTTTAGATTCAGAGTTTGTTGTAGGTCATTGAAACAACAGTTTGACCGATCCACATGGACGAAGAGTGAGATACAGGTGTGTATGTGATGTAGGTCTGTGGTGAATCAGATACTGAACCCTCTGCTTCTTGTTTGATGTTCAGGTCGTGCCCCATGGACAGAGCAAGCTTCCTGTCCTTCACCAACGTGTCCTGGATGACTCCTCTGATGTGGTCCATGTCCAGGAACCGGCTGGACGACATCAAGTCGCTCACACTGTCTCCTCTGGACGGAGCCGACATCAATGGAGAAGAGTGAGATGAATAATAATAATAACAATTACCACAATAAAAGTTTATTTATGCAGAATTTTACAAAGCATGTTACTGTTTATGTGTGTGTTCAACACACCCAACTCAGTCAAATACCGCCGTTTGGTCAGCGCCCCTCGGCATCGGAAACCGATGGTGGCCTTTAGCAACAGTCTGAGATGAACCAGCGGTGTTATTCGACGGTCGAAGCAGTGACGTAGTATTAATAGTGTCAGAGTCCGTTCAGGGCAGAGGAAGGGGGGTGGACGGGTCAAACAAACCCAAGACTTTCAGCCAGGACACCTCTGTTCATGTCCCATGAGAAACTGAAAGTAACGTTGACTTCATTTCATGTCATGTCATTAGACATGTGACTCGTCAGCCCTGTGAATCGTGAGTTGTTGATATTGTCAGCCCGGTGAATGATGTGAGTCACGTGAGTCATTAGTCAAATGAATCGTTAGTATCATCAGCCCCGTTTAACATGTGAGTTGTTAGTATCGTCAGTCCTCTGAGTCATGTGAGTCATTAGTCACATGAATCCTTAGTATTGTCATTCCCGTGAGTCATGTGAGTTGCTAGTCACGTGAGTCGTTAGTATCGTCAGTCCTGTGAGTCATGTGAGTCGTTCAGTGTCATCAATCCTCTGAGTCCCGTGAGTCAGTAGTTACATGAATTCATAGTGTCGTCAACATCAGATTGTCGTCTCTAACTGAATCTCAACCTATCGATCAAACAGTTGTTTCTATTCAAGACCGGTGTTTTGTTTTGAAAATGACGTTAGTGAAGATTGTCGCACGTTTTTTTGTTGAAGTTTGTGACGTGTTTTCCGTTTCCGTTTTACTTAGTTTACTTACTTATTTTAAGTCCAGCCATGATGTTTTCCCTTAACCTTCCAACCTAAGTGGTGGACATTTGTGTGGCGTAAAATGACACTAAAATGCATACTCACGACTCACAGAATGTCGTGGTATTTATATACCTTCCCATGAGACCTGAGTGGTTAATGTGTGTGTTGATGTGTGTGTTGATGTGTGTTGATGTGTGCAGGCTTCAGAGACTGTGGGACCAGGAAGTGTGTGCGGTCGGTCTGCAGAAAGCATCTCTGCTTCGAGTGTTGATGCGTTTCCAGAGGAAGGGAATGCTGGTGATCACTCTCATCTGCTTCATCTTCATGCTGGCTCTGTTCTGTGGATCCGTGAGTCACAATGTTATGTTACAGCACCTTTTCTAGACATGTAAACTCTGTCATTCATTCATTATCTGTACCTGCTTATCACATTCGTTAGCTTCAGAAGGCCTGGAGCTTATCCCGGCTGACGTCGGGTGAAGCCGGGGTTCACCCTGGACAGGTCTCCAGACTATCACAGGACTGACACATAGAGACAGACAACCATTCACGCTCAGATTCACACCTACGGGACATTTAGAGACATGGGGAGGACTGTGGGAGGAAACCGGAGCACCCGGAGAAAACCCACACTAACACAAGGAGAACATGTGTTGCAGGGCCCTAAGCCTGAGCTGGGATTGAATCCTACTCTGCCATATTCAGAATTAAAACTGTCGGGAACTAAATGTATTGTAAACATTTCTTACACTGTTACTCCCACGTTGTTAATAATAATTATATTCTGTATATATAATTGAATCCAATGCAACAACCTGGCAAACCAAGAAATTCTACCTTTGTGAACCTCATGGTGAATATATAATGAAAACACTTTAATACATACTTAGAGTTATGTTAATCTCCAGAGTTTCTGCTCAAAGTTTGTAAATTAAACACTTAACACATGTTCCTATAACGTCTCTTTGTCCTGTCAGGGAGTCCTGGTCCATGAGATCCTCAGCTACATCCTCCAACAGCAGTCATCCTCAGTTGGGAGTGGCCTGGGTCTGTGTCTGGCTCTGGTCTTGGTGGACCTCCTCAGGTCCAGTTCCCTCACGCTGATGTGGGCCCTCATCTTGAGAATAGCAATCAGGATGAAATCAGGTTTCCGCATGCTGGGCTTCAACAAGATCATCTCTCTGAGGACACATAGTGGAGTCTCTGTGGGACAGGTTGGGACCACATAGCATCACCTCTGCCTGTGTTTCAGGCCCTGTTCACACCTGGTATTAACATGCTTCCTCAGTGATCGGATCACAAGTGGAAACCATTTAAGTACGTCTGCTCACACCTGGTATTAGAATGCCACCTGTGACCTGATCTCACTTCCTTGCTCTATATGCAAATGAACACGTAGTGAACACAAGGCTAATACAGAAGACGTTGTGAATTTGGTTAAATTTTATTAACATTTTTATAACATCAACATATGGGACCGGCGGTCCAGTATAGAGCTTCAGAGAACCGAGGAGGAGAGTGAACGAGTGAGCAGGCGGTCGGTTGGTCTGACACATCTCAGACGGTATGATAATACTAATGCACTTCCTGTTCCCAGTTCCAGATCTGGGCCGTGGGCCGTATAATGGTTCTGCCCTGCCTGGGAGGTCTCAGATAAACCACACAATTTCACCTACAAAGCTAAAATAATAATTAAAAAAAAACAGTAAAGAATATAGCTTTTGTTTTGAAATGCTTGTGTACTGGTGTATGGTTAGTGTGCTTCTTCCTGTCACACTTGACACTGACGTAAATTGATTGTTTGAAGTAGAGGCGGCAGTTTTGTCAGCTTAGCGACTTTGTTGCTATATTTAGCGAGTTTTCAGATCCCTTTAACGACAAATATAGCAACTTTTCTGGTATTATTGTAGACTTTTGGAGGCTCTGATGTCAAAGCATGCTCTCAACGAGCAGCCGTGGACTCCTCCCCGTCCTAAAGCACTCACAGACAGCCCAGTCCTGGTCCACAGGCAGCCCAGTCCTGGTCCACAGGCAGCCCAGTCCTGGTCCACAGGCAGCCCAGTCCTGGCCCACAGGCAGCCCAGTCCTGGCCCACAGGCAGCCCAGTCCTGGCCCACAGGCATGCCCAGTCCTGGTCCACTAAGATTTTTTTGCAGCCGTCCCTCCTAAAGCTCCATGCTCTAGTTTGCAACAAATGTGGCTTTATTCAAAGAAAACAACTTGAACTGTCACTTTGAGATAAAACATACAGAAAAATCCAGAAAGCTGTCTTGAGATGAGAAGGAGAGGACGGCCGAGGGGCTGCTGGCTAAGATACTAAAGCAGCGAGGACTTTTTACAAAGCTGCAGGAACCAAAGAGGGAAATGTTAATGTTAAGTTAAATGTTACATGTAATTGTTTATGTTAAGTCATATGTTAAATTAAGTGTTAAGTGTTAAGTTAAGTTACATGTTAGTTTTGTTAATGGAAACATTACTGTCAGTCCTGTACGGTTCAGAGACTCCTGTATATAATGTCATTTTCTTAATAATATGCTGTTTGGGGGGATTTTCAGTGTAATAAATGCTGAAAAACAAGTGCTCAGTACGGTTTCTATAGTGATAACATAGAGATTATGTCTCACAATATTTGTTTGGCCCCCGGCATAAATCTGTGTTTCTCATGGCCCAGACCACCTCTGAATGTGGCCTGAAAGATCCAGTCTCAGTGCGTCCTCAATGTATCTTGAGTATGTTCACACCTGTACTTAGATCTGTCCACTTGTGCTCTGTTCACCGAGGATGCATGTTAATACCAGGTCTGAACGGGGCCTCAGTTTCGCCTCTCTGTCGGGCCAGGACTGCTTAGCCTAGCGCTGCACAAAGACTTGAAGCAGGAGGAAACTGTGATCTCTGATGATCTCTGACCTCTGATGGATCTGCATTATTATAGTATTCTTTAAAAGGATGTATACCATATACCAGTAATTGTGTAAATGTTGATTCAGGATTTCTGGTATTGTTTTTCAAAGATTTTCTCGAACGTCTTCTATTTCTTCTGTATAGTTTTTGAACTTCTGCATGATTTCATCTACTGTTCAACTGTCAGAATATTCAGGTCTTGAAGGACATTAGTGCTATGTCTTTTCTTGTTTCTATGATTTATACTTTTTAATATATTGAGCTTTTTTCACATTTTTTAAATAATGTAAATACTGCTTCCACATACGTTCAGCTACAGACACCATTTAAACTTTAAACTGGTTACAAGAGCATTTTGATATCTTTTAATCTCTATAGAGTAACTCTATCTACTATGTTCTGACTTACAGTTTTAAAGTTTATAGCTGCTGCTACTTGTTGCTGCTACTACTACTTCTACTACTACTGCTGCTACTGCTCCTCCTTCTGCCACTACTACCACTACTACTTCTACTGCTGTTGCTACTTTAAAGGTCTTTCCACCCAAATACAACTTTCTGTCCATGTACATATAATTTTAAAAGTTTATTCCAGCCAAATACTGCTTTCTGTTTAAAAATTCACAGTTTTAAAGGTTAATTTCACCCAAAAGATGTTTTCTGTCATTTCAACTTCCACTTTTGACAGTATTACAGATTAGCTTCCAGCTTTTCTAGTGATGTATTTCAGCTCTTGCCTTTTTGGGGGTTGTGTAGTTCAGCTTTCGACTCTGCCAGTTTTACAATGCAGTTCCATATTTTCAGCAATGCTCTTCAATTAATTTCAGCTGTCAGCGTTCCTCCGCATTGTCAGCAGGAAATGCATTTTGTAGTTTATATACCTCTCGTACAATAACTGTCTGTCTGTCTGTCCGTCCGTCAGATGGTGAATGCTTTGACCACCGACAGCGACAGGCTCTTTGACGCCGTCATGTATGGCCCCACTATGGCGCCCTTCCCCATCCTGGTCATCATCTGTGCCGCCTACTCCTGCTATATCCTCGACTACACTGTTCTCATTGCCTTCGCCATCTTAATCTTCTTCATCGTGTTCCAGGTGGGTGGGCACCATGTCCAAGGCTGCTGGGAGGATCCAGCTTTCAACAATCCTCGAAGAAGTCTTTCTTCCCAAAAAAAAAAAATTTTTTGTATGAAAAGAGTTCTTTATAGAAAACTTGGTATTAAGAACCCATGAAGAACTCGTTCCTCAAAAATGGGTTCATCAGAAGGGTAGAGCCTCAACCCTTCAAGGCTAAATTTTTCCACTTAAAGTCAGTGGTCATGTCTATAATGTTAAACCCAGCGGTACATGTCTACCAGGTCCGGTAAGAACACTAGAGGACGCGCTGCTCCACTCAAAGCGGTGACGTAGCCTATCGTGGAACGCACCTGATTGGTCCTTGGTTTTCTGCTCGCCGTTTCAAACAGGAAACAACATGAACAACATAAACTTTCTGTTAATCCATCTAAACAATCCACCAAAATCTACTTCTGAAAATATTTTAAGCAAGAAATAGGCGATGATGCCACAGCCGAATCTGGTTTAATTTCAGAACTAGACCACTTAGTTTCACATTCGGACACGTCACGCTGTTTGGGCTCATTTGCATAAAGGGCTCATGGTACGTGTCAACAGCTTCCGTCATTTATTGTCTATGGAGCAGCCGTGCAATGCATTCTGGTAGTATGGCGGCGCAATTCGAGAGACAGGGCATCTGGTTGCCCACTCCTCATTTGCATAAAGTTGAGGTCTAGGCTACTTTATGCAAATCGGGGGGGTCTGACGTGATTCACCACCTCTGGAAACTACTGAGAAACTTTTAAACTAAACGTTGATCTAAAATAAAGATAGATTTAACAACTGCATGGATTGGAGTTGTTTGTTTAAAGGGAAAATTCACCACCTTTTATGTGGATGTCCAATCAGTGCTGATGGTGAAAATAGTCGATTGAAGCGTACCTTCCTCAGTGTGCGCTTTACTGGCTGAAAGAGTTTAGTTCTGCTGTTGGTGGAGCCGTGCTGACTGTGCCTACATGTACCAGTCTGAACATGTCGTTCAGCAGCGACTCTTCATGTTTTCTTTGTCTGTGTGTCAGTTTGTCGCTGCCCGGCTCATTAATCGGTTCCAGAAGAAAGCAGTAGAGATCACGGATAGCCGAGTCCGCACCATCAACGAGATCCTCAACTGCATCAAACTCATCAAGATGTACGCGTGGGAGTCGTCCTTCTACAGCAGAGCGGCAGGTAATGCTGGGTCCAAACTGCACCAGAACCAAGCTGATTTTGGTCCTGATTCCTCCAGACAATTGCCACAAATGTCCTGATTGTCTGACGGATCTAAACAGGATCCTTCCAGATGTTCTTGTGGTGTGACGTTTGTTAAGAGAGATCTTTACATCCCCGATCAGCTCAGAGGTCCATCCTGAGGCCTGTTGTAGGAGGCAGGATTTATGGTCAGCGAGGTAACTTCAGGTTTTACCCTTCAGGGTTTTCAGTCCTATGACGGTGGTTCACTTCTTGCTGGGGTAGATCGCCATGGTAACTGATGCTGAACGCCTGACCTGCTCCAGAGCAGATTATGGTCAAGATAAGAGATCAACTCCTATAAAAGCACCACCTACTGACCAGTTAGAGCGCAGTGAGCAGATTGTATGATAATATTACACAAATATGAAGTTACAGCCATAATCCAGACTAGACACAGTTTAATCTGACAGATGAAGAAGTTAGTCATAGTCCAGACTAAAACAGACACAACAGATACGCAGATACAAGTAGAAATGCATCAGGTAAAATAGGTTGGGACCCACTGATCTAGATAGTGAGCTCCTTTTTGGTTTCTTCTGTCCTTTTTACTGTGAACAGCACCATACTTTGTTTAATGGCCTATAGATTTAGTTAATATGGATGATGCACAAAGACTGAGATGGCTGTTTACATGTGAATCATTCACATCATTTACAGAAAAAAAGCTCTTTCATCTGTATATATTTAATAATTTTGAATGTGAACAGCTCATCTGGCATACTGGGAACTTTCCCTTGTATATGCAAAGGAGGATGTACGTAAGGTAGTGGTGTCTTGTAAAGTGAGACAGGCCAAATATTATAATATATATAGATAATATAATATAATATAAACAATTTAAGGTGGTCATGCACATCATAAACCATTACTACGGTTCTGGCTCTGGACCAGTAGAAGACAGAGCTCAAGCTCTTCTTCAGACTTAATAAATCTGCACAGAGTCGACCGTCTTTAAGAGGTAAACGCTCTGACGGTGACATCATGTGACCAGAGCGTTTACCTTTTAAAGATGGCGTCTCTGTGCAGATTTATTAAGTCTGAAGAAGAGCTTGAGCTCCAAACATCACACTAAGGGAGCTACGGTGAGCACAGCTTCTACTACGTTTTCCAAATATTTAGACTGACACAGAAGTCAAATAAATGAAATGAACTCACCTGCTCTGTGTGGAGCTGAAGATATCCTCTGTTATGATTTGGCCTGATATAAATGTGTGTGTGTGTGTGTGTGTGTGTGTGTGTGTGTGTGTGTGTGTGTGTGTGTGTGTGTGTGTGTGTGTGTGTGTGTGTCAGACATCAGGACATTGGAGAGGAGGATGTTGGAGAAAGCTGCTCTGATCCAGAACTTCAGTGTGACCATCAGCGCTATAGTCCCCATCCTTGCCACCATATGCACCTTCATCGTTCACACCGCGCTGGGTTTACCACTCAGCACCCGCACGGTGAGTAGTACTGCTATTACTTCTAGTACTACTGCTACTGCTACTACCATTACTACTACTATTGCTACTATTACATATGCACCTTCATCGTTCACACCACGCTGGGTTTACTGCTCAGCACCCGCACGGTGAGTAGTACTGCTATTACTTCTAGTACTACTGCTACTACTACTACTACTACTACTACATATGCACCTTCATCGTTCACACCATGCTGGGTTTACTGCCTAGCACCTGCACAGGGAGTACTACTATTACTTCTACTACTGCTGCTACTATTACTACTACTGCTGCTACTACTACTATTACTGCTAGTGCTACTGCTGCTACTACTGCTAGTACTACTACTGTTACTACATATGCACCTTCATCGTTCACACCATGCTGGGTTTACCGGTTAGTACTGCTACTGCTATTATGACTACTGCTGCTGCTGCTACAACTGCTACTGGTACTACTGCTAGTACTACTACTGTTACTTCATATGCACCTTCATCGTTGACACCATGCTGCACAGTGAGTCCTACTACTACTACTACTGCTGCTGCTCTGATACAGACCCAGGGCTGGTGTTACAGCGCTACCTGCTGCAGCAGTACAAACCCTCATCCAACACAGTGTCTCCAGTGTATTAAACTCACTGTGTCGAGGTGTTTGTGAGTCGCAGCCTGTGTTGACGCCTCACTCTCTGTTTCTTCATCAGGCGTTTCCTGTCATCACCATCCTCAACTCCATGAGGTTCATTCTGTCCATGTTGCCCATTGGCGTCAACTTCCTTGCCGAAGGTCTCGTGTCTGTGGATCGACTCAAAGTAAATGACGCTCCGACTCACCTGAACTTCTCCAACAGTCTTCTCCAACTTCTGTTTATCGTAAACCATCAAAATGTTAGCATGCTACAGACATTTAACTAATCCGGTCTAGCATTCTGTTATCAGGATAAAGCCAGCTGTTTTTCCTGGATGAAGTTATCTTGAATAACAGCGCTAGCTCTTATTTTTCAGAGAAAATCCAAAACCTGCTGGGAAAATGGAAATTTAATAAAAATATTTTCAAAAATAGATCTAATTGTAAATGAACAATTTTCAGCAAATTTACATTTTAATGTGGAAATACATTTTGTGGATACAAATTCTAGCAATGAGAACGTTTAGTGTATATCTGAGTTTGTCTGTTAAACTCTATTTTGTTGTTAATATATGTGTAGATATATATTTATATATATGTGTGTGTGTACTGTATATGTATGTGTGTATATATTTATATATATGCGTGTGTGTGTGTGTGTGTTTATATTATATATGTGTATGTATAAAACACAATAATGGGCTAATGCAAATTTGTTTTAATGCCACTAAATTCTTTAACGCTTTAACACAACTTGAGACTTTTAGGTTGTATCGGCTCAGTTTTGATCAGACTAGATTGTCAGGGAGATTCACTAAATAAAGCTATGAAATTAGGCAAAATGTTGTCGAAGAATAATGTCACATCCATATTCAAAGGGTCTCTTGACCTCTGACCTCCAGATGTGTGGATGTAAATGGGTTCTCTGGGTCCCCACCAGTCTCCCCTTTATAGACATGCCCACTTTCTGATAGTCCCAGTCAGTCTGGATCAAGTCATAGTCAAGTCAGCACTCTGACACACTGACAGCTGTTGTTGCCTGTTGGGCTGCAGTTTGCCATAATATGATTTCAGCATATTTTTATGCTAAAGTCAGAACCTGTGAGGGTTTCTGGACAATATCTGTCACTGATTGGTGTTGTTCATTGATTAGCTGATGAATCTCCCTTTGAGGTACATTTTGAAAAGATAAAAAAAAATTGTGATTGATTTGTGATTAATCATTAATCATTACTATGGACAATCATGAGATTAATTGATAAATTAATTGATTATGTATACATCACTGTGTGTGTGCTGCAGAGGTTACTGCTGACAGAAAATGTAGAGTCGTACATCGTCCACAACACAAACAGCCAGTCAGCAGTCATCATCATGGAGAAGGCCTCGCTGTCCTGGACCAAACCACTCCAGCCCCAAGACACAGAGGACAAGGACGGTCTGGTGTCCAAAGCCAGACCCACTGAAGTGATGCCCACCCTGAGGAACATCTCCTTCACCCTGCACAAGGTCACACTGATGACGGAGTGTCTCTCAGATGAGGGTCACTATAAGATCTGATGGACTCCATCAGATCTGATGGTCTCTATCAGATCTGATGGTCTCTATCAGATGAGGGTCTCTATAAGATCTGATGGTCTCTGTAAGATCTGATGGCTATATGGATTGATGTGGATCAATAAGTAGCGTAATGATGATTTGTGTTGTCCTTACAGGCCAAACTGCTGGGTGTCTGTGGGAGTGTGGGCAGTGGGAAGTCATCACTGATCTGCAGTCTGTTAGAACATGTGAGTTCACCTGTTTGTCTGGTACTATGGCGTTCACATGTCTGTTAGGTACTATGTAGTGTTCACCCGTCTGTCAGGTACTACGTGGCGTTCACATGTCTGTTAGGTAGTATGTAGTGTTCACCCGTCTGTCAGGTACTATGTAGTGTTCACCCGTCCATCAGGTACTACATGGCGTTCACATGTCTGTTAGGTACTATGTAGTGTTCACCCGTCCATCAGGTACTATGTAGTGTTCACCCGTCCATCAGGTACTACATGGCGTTCACATGTCTGTTAGGTAGTATGTAGTGTTCACCCGTCTGTCAGGTACTACATGGCGTTCACATGTCTGTCAGGTACTACGTGGTGTTCATTTGACTGTCAGGTACTACGTGGTGTTCACCTGTCCGTCAGTTGTTTTTTATTAGTACTACTTTTCACCTTCTCAGGTACTACGTGGTGTTCATTTGACTGTCAGGTACTACGTGGTGTTCACCTGTCCGTCAGGTACTACGTGGTGTTCATTTGACTGTCAGGTACTACGTGGTGTTCACCTGTCCGTCAGGTACTACGTGGTGTTCATTTGACTGTCAGGTACTACGTGGTGTTCACCTGTCCGTCAGGTACTACGTGGTGTTCATTTGACTGTCAGGTACTACGTGGTGTTCACCTGTCCGTCAGGTACTACGTGGTGTGTCCCTGTGTTAGACTCAGCAGGTGATTGTGTTGTGTTTGTCAGATGCACCTGCAGCAGGGCTCCGTCTCGGTGGAGGGGTCCATTGCCTATGCCTCTCAGCAGGCCTGGATATTCTACGGGACAGTCCAGGACAACATCCTGATGGGGGAACCTTTGGACCACTCCAGGTAGATAACGTCCTCCTGTGATAAAGGTGTCAGCTGGTATCTGTAGTGATGGTCTGATGCTCTGCAGGTACAAGAGAGTCCTCAGCTGCTGCAGCCTGGAGGCTGACCTGGACATCCTGCCTTATGGTGATCAGACCACGGTGAGAGCTCTGTCAAACACTACACAACACACAACACTACACTACTGCTACTACTACTACACTACTATGCTACACAGTTTCAGTACGAATTGTGCTTATATAGCATTTAAATACAGTCCACAGCACACTGAAAACCTGGGGCCAGATAATTATTCTAGTATATGAGTAATGTGCATCTAATAATTATATTCATTATTAGTCTGTCAGCTACTAAAAATGTATAAATAATGTCTGTCACAATTCAACAAAACCCAGTTTAACGTATTCAAATATGTTTTAAACACATTGAGTTTATTATCAGTAAATATCAATTAAATAATTATTAGTATAGTCCTGGGGGTCCTCACAGGTACAGTAAGACTGTGTTTTCTCAGTTGGGTGATTCAGGTGTGAACCTGTCAGGGGGGCAGAAACAGAGGATCAGTCTGGCCAGAGCCGTCTACTCCAACAGAGACTTGTACCTGCTGGATGACCCGCTGTCGGCCGTCGACGCTCACGTAGGAAAGCACATCTTTGAGGAATGCATCAAGAAGGAGCTGCTGGGGAAGTCCATCATACTGGTCACCCACCAGCTGCAGGTGAGTCCAAACTGGTCACCCACCAGCTGCAGGTGAATCCAAACTGGTCACCCACCAGCTGCAGGTGAGTCCAAACTGGTCACCCACCAGCTGCAGGTGAATCCAAACTGGTCACCCACCAGCTGCAGGTGAATCCAAACTGGTCACCCACCAGCTGCAGGTGAGTCCAAACTGGCCACCCACCAGCTGCAGGTCAATCCAAACTGGTCACCCACCAGCTGCAGGTGAGTCCAAACTGGTCACCCACCAGCTGTGGGTCAATTTAAAATGGTCACCCACCACCTGTGGGTCAATTTAAAGTGGTTGCTCACCAGCTGTGGGTCAATTTAAACTGGTTGCTCACCAGCTGTGGGTCAATTTAAACTGGTTGCTCACCAGCTGTGGGTCAATTTAAACTGGTTTCTCACCAGCTGTGGGTCAATTTAAACTGGTTGCTCACCAGCTGTGGGCCAATTTAAAGTGGTTGCTCACCAGCTGTGGGTCAATTTAAACTGGTCGCTCACCAGCTGTGGGTCAATTTAAAGTGGTTGCTCACCAGCTGTGGGTCAATTTAAACTGGTTGCTCACCAGCTGTGGGTCAATTTAAAGTGGTTGCTCACCAGCTGTGGGCCAATTTAAAGTGGTTGCTCACCAGCTGTGGGTCAATTTAAACTGGTTGCTCACCAGCTGCAGCTTAATTTTCTGCACTGATGTTACGTTGTTTCCGTTTGTGTTTCACTTAGTTTACACACTTACTTAAAGTCCAAGCATGAAGTTTTCCCTTAACCTCACTAAGTGATTTCATTGCCTGATAGTAAGTCAGTGACTTTGTTGTCCCCTGCTGGTACTCTATTTGATTACAGGCCCACTAATGCTCTGATTGACACCTCTGACTGGCAGCTGAGGCTCATGGGTATTGTAGTATTAAGAGAAAGGAAACAGTTTATCAAAGATCACATTGAACTGTGTGTGTGTCTGTCCACCAGTACATGGAGTACTGTGACGAGGTTCTGGTGCTGAAGGACGGGGAGGTCCTGGAAACAGGAAGTCACCTGGATCTGATGAGGGCGGAGGGACACTATGCTGAGCTCATTACCACACACCTGAAGGAGCAGGCCAGAGTAAGACACCAGTGATCATATACATCATCTTATACATCGTTATGTGAAGGAAACCCTACTGTTTATCTACACATCCATGGTAACACGCCGACATTTGAAGACTTTGGGTTTGTTGTACAGTTGGAGAAATGACAGCTATGCGAACTAGGTTTTTTTTTTCTGAGCTCTGAGCCCCGTAGGTGGACTGAAGGCCCTGAGGGACTGGTGTTACTACATGTTGAAGGCAGGCCTTGTTGCAAGCAGGACGTTTTCCATCTACAACTGAATCCCACTGATTGAGTTTTGCGTCTGCTGTTAGTTAATAGTTGGCTTTTATTATACTAAACAATGACTAAATTTAATCTGTATGGACCCAGTAGTAGAGGTGAAATGCTGTCGCTTTATTTATTTGGAGCATGAGGCTGATCTTATGCTACATGCCCATAGGGGCGTTTGCTCGTGAGCTGCTGCTCCCAGCTTTCGCACCGGAACCAACATGGCGGTTTGTTTGGAAACTTTCATCTCTTATATCACAAAAATAGTTCGCCGAAAAGTGTTTGTGAAAACATTTAATGCAGAAATAATCCATGCAGCTGATGAATCTGTCTTTTATTTTAGAGCCACGTGTCAAACTCAAGGCCCGCAAGGGCTTGCAAAGAATAAACTATGCTTGTCATACAGTTCTGTGTCGCTTTACAGAAGTATGATGTCCTTAAACTACATGTCCCACAATGCATCTCCATTTTGTTACATGCGTGCTGAAGCTCTAGCCGAGTGATGGGGTCGTAAAAAACAACATGAATAATACCAAAATGTCCAAGAAAAGAAAAGTTGATGCAGAGGGAAGGAAGTTTAATGAGAGACAGAAAGAGAATCCATGTTGGTGGTTGATGGAGACCAGCCGGTATGTCTTCTTTGCTACGAGGCAGTAAAACACTGTCACACCACTGTCATCTACCACATGATCTCAGCTGATCAGCTGTTGATCACTAACAGTTTATACGCCACAGACTGAACGTTAGATCAGAGCACATTGATCTGTTGGACTAGAGTTCTGCCCCTCTCAACTCCCACCACAAAGTTAGACTAAGTTAATAAATAAAATCCATCTTTGATGGATGAGTAATAATGAGAGTTTCTTCATTTCATAAATTCATGGGATTTATGTTATAATAACACATAAAAATGTGAGTGTGTGTCCACATACAGTATTTTTGTGTTTATGTGCTGCATATATATTGATGTCAAAGCATGTGTTTTTGTTATTGAACTAATTTTTTAATTAAATTGTACAAAACTGCAATTATTTTTCCAAGACTTCTGCTTTCAGAGCTAGTTATTCAAAATAAAATACAGTTATTAAAACTAATAATAATCAAATGCAGATGCAATTTTGTAATATGATCAAGAGTAGATATATTTATATAGTGTGACAATTACAGCTGGCTGTTTGAGGGGAATCATAATGCTGATCGCCCGGGATGAAAGCGAGTTTGACACCCCTGGTTTAAACGTTTCTAGAGAGTTTCCAGAGGCGCTGAGTCATGCCTGACTTACATAAAGTAGCCTGCAGCTCAACTTTATGCAAATGAGGAACATGACTCCCCGTCCCTCACATTGTGTCGCCATGCTACCAGAATGCATTGCACGGCGGCTACATAGACACTGAATGTGTGGAAAGGTTGGAGTCTGTGGACACGTACCATTACACTTTAACCTTTTAAAATAAGGATTTATATTCATAGATATTCACATTTAAAATAAGTTTAAATATTCATATACATATACACAATAAATATACAAATACATATTAACTTCATATTTGTTTCCTGTTTTCAGCCTCAGAAAGAAGAGAAGAAGAGCATGGTGACCCTGAAAGGCCACATGGACGGAGGAATAGACAATCCAGGTTATTATTATCACAATATCACATAACAAACACTGAGGACATTCAATGTCATTTTTCTCAGTTTCTAATAATTCATTATTAAGTAAATAATTCAATAATTTACAACTGCAATTTGCTGCGACTGATATTTTGATAACTGATTTATTTATCATTCATCATGTTGTTTTCTGTCTGTATGACAACATGATCACACCGAGCTGCTCCATATCCCTAAACCTAAATAAGTAGTTTTATTTTTGAAAAGACCGGAAATGGAAATCGTCACATGTTGCTTGACATTCGTAGGAAAAAGCACAAAAAATCTGTTGTTGAAAGTCGTGCTGAGCTGAAATGAACTGATAATAATGAAAAGAAAGAGCTGCAGCCCTAACTCTATATCTGTGCTGTGTATGTGAGAATGTGATTTCTGTTTGTTTTGTAAGTTTGTGTTCACCACACACAGAATCTCTTTGATTAAGCTGCTGCCGTCTTTATCAAACAGAAAGGTGTCTGAATAAGTTAGAGGTGTGAATTATGAATAAATAATTAATGAGGAAACTGCTCCACTTTTTGTTTCCTCACAGTCTTCGACATGTCGGACGAGAACACAGACGCTCCGTCTGACTACAAACGTAAGATGTTTTTTTATGTACACACAGAACTGATCAATAACATGATCGGTAACATGATCGGTAACGACGTGTTTGTTCTCTGTGAAGCTGCTGATCAGCTGATCAATCAGGAGACAAGCAGGGAAGGTTTGCTGAGATGGAGAACGTTTAAACAGTACTGCCAAGCAGCTGGAGGTCAACACACACACACACACACACACAACACACACACAGAAACACACACACAGTATACACACAGACACACACACACACGCCCCTTCAAAATAAAAGTCTTTGTTTTCATGTCCTGCAGGATACTGTGTGAGTTTCATCCTCCTCCTCATCTGCATCATTCTGATGGGTAGTACATCTCTGTGCTTACTGTTGTTGGGCTACTGGCTGCGTCAGGGACATGGGGTGAGACACACATGACTACACTTCCCATAATGCTTTACAGGAAGTCTGATGTCTAACTTCACCTACTTCCAAGGTGCACGGAGAATTGAAAACGACTAAAGAGTTCAAAGCTCTCACAACACTTGCCATTGTGTCAAGATTATGGTCTCTCAATTGAGTAGGTCAGTATGCTAGAGGTCTTCTCGTCAGGAAGTCTAATGTTGCCATGGAGACAGTGGGTTAGCTTAGCTTGAACTGTTAGCTGTTAGCAGTGTACTTGTGGATTTATGGATGGAAGTGTTTAAAGGTGCAGTGTGTAAGATCTGGCCCAAACAAATTTGTCGCCGTCATGATGAGGTCACGTCATTAGCTGGAGGCTAACCAAAGACTGGAGGCTAATGCTAGCAGTGGGTTAAAGTTTTTTTCTTTGTTTAGCAGTGGGCTAAAGGTACACATCTAAAATGTCATCTTGCTGTGTTGTCGGCAGCCAGAATCCAGATATCACAACATTTGACATGACCAACTGTGATCCAAAGCTCTAGTGAGCCACAATATTGGAGAAACGTTTCAGAGAGTAAATGTTGCTAATATTTAGACGCTAGGAGACTACTTCACCGTGAGGAGAGCAGGCGTTAGCTAGCTAGCTTGTCAGGCTCCAGACAGGCTAGCTAGCTAACTAGCCAGTTCCACAGACAGACAAGCTAGCTAGCTAGCTAGCATTAGCCAGCTGTCTGCTCCTCCTAAAGTAGTCTCCAGCAGCGTAGGGGTCGGCTAATCTGGTCCCATTGGTTAATGTTAACTTTCTCAACAAACACTGGTCCTGGAGAGTGAGTGACAGTACATAGAGAGAAAAAACAGTATTATTTTCAGACATTGTATAAAAAACAAGACAATACTTGCTAGCCAGCGTTAACGAACGTGTTCAGAGGATTATTCTACCTCCACTTAACGCTCCGCCCACTAAATACCTCATCATGGTTACTAACAGGAAAGGCGTCTATAGGGGGCAGCAGTTCACCTCTACTACTGGGTTCGATCTACATGTACAGTCCTCAGTTATAAAAAGGGCAGGGAAAGTATACGCAAAATTTCACCAAACTGCTGCCGTTCTCATTTTGATAGTTTGGCAGAAAGTAGCAGAAAGACGAAAACAACTCGTATTTTCATTTCGTCAGAGACTACTTCACTGCCGCCTTCAGAGGACGGACCTTCTGTTAGCGGTTAGATTTAGCAACAGACATTCAGTCATGTGGTTCATCGGTATCGTCACTCCCATGAGCGAGTCGCTAGTCAGTGGCGTTAACCTCAACTATGACCGTTTCCTAACCCTACCTAAGTGGTTGTGTTGCTTAAACTTAACTTTGTGTGAAAACAGAAGTTTATTTAGAAAGGACATTGTGTATGTAGATGAGTGTAGATTGACACACTGTCCCTGGTCCATCCACGTTAGTCTGTGGTGCTGACGGTCACTGATCAAGCGGCGGTATTTGACGAGTTGGGAGTGAAGATGTGTTGTCAGGGTTCAGGCCTTTGGGGGGACATTGGGATCAGGACTCCTCACCCCCTTCATCTGAAGCTTCACATCACCTGAAGCTTCTGTGAAATCAGGATTTGATTGTCATTATTATCGCTTTAATCCTAAATAGTAACTTGATTCTCATAGAGTTGGGACTTTTTTTTTTGGAAATCACTGTGAGTTGCAGTAGTTGTGCGTGCGGTGGTGATTGTGATGTTGTTTTGATGTGAAGAAACGTCGCCTCTCTGATCGAGGTGACGTTCACCAGCAGCAGATGTTTAACACAGCTGGATTTGGGTTGTTGTGTTGTTCCTCAGACTGCCAATGTGACGTCTTCAGAGCAAGGAAACGTCTCTCTGAACCCCGACCTGGGCTTCTACCAGCATTTGTTTACTGTGATAATCGTCGTCCTGCTAATCTTCTGCTTCATCAAATGTGTCTGCTTCATCAAGATCACAATTCACGCCTCCACCAAGCTGCACAACAACCTCCTGAAGAAGGTAAGACTCACTTATATATTTGATCACCACATCTACAACCTGTTCACGTTGTTCTGTTTGTTGTTATAAAGGTAGAAAAGGCCTTTTAAAGTTTGTGAATGATTATAAGTAAACAGTATACTTGCTTATTATCAACATCCAGGGATTTTATTTTCATCTACATTTAACTAACTGAAAACCCATCAACACTCCAACAACCCAGCTGCTGTTCGGGTTTTCAGAGACAGACTAGCAGCCGAAGGAAACTGTTGAAATGCTACCATGTCAGGAAGAAAGCTAAATAACACTTCAAAGTTTGGCTAAATTTTTGCAAGGTAAAACCATCATGTCCATATTCAAAGGGGTCTCTTGACCTCTGACCTCCAGATAGGTGAATGTAAATGGGTTCTCTGGGTCCCCACCAGTCTCCCCTTTACAGACATGCCCACTTTATGATAATCACATGCAGTATAAATGTGTTATTGTCTCCTATTCTAAAATGGTGTATCTGAATATTTCTGAATGCTGGGGTCTCTAAACAGTCCTGAATCCCATAAACTGGGTCTCACTGTAAAGCTGAGACTCTGGTGGATCTAATGAGTCCAACTGTATTCATGTGTGATGATTTCACTGGCCTCACTGTATAAAATGACCTGTGGTGACCTCTAGGATAATCACAGCCTCACGAAACTTTACAGCCACAAACTAGAGACCTGGAGCATTCAGAGGACAGATGGCTTTCCTAGCTACGCTGACAATAAGGGGGTTTCTGAGCACTTTACACAACACAAGTGCTCCCCATCCAATCCAATATCCAATATTTTTGATTACTGATCATTCTTAGCTGGATCAAGTCTTAGTGCGTGCTGTTGCTCTGACAGCTGCCATTGATGAGTAGACTCAGCTGATTGGTCGGTGTCTCCCTCAGATCATGGCGAATCCGATGAGCTTCTTTGACACGACTCCGACCGGCCGCATCCTCAACTGTTTTTCCACATGTCAGCTCGATGCGGACAATTTACTGCCTCAGTTTCTCAACGTCATGTTCGTCTTCACCCTGATGGCCATTGTAACCTGCGTCATCAACATAGTCATCTTCCCCATCATGCTGCTGCCTTTGTTCGTCCTGTTGACGACCTTCGCCCTCCTCCTCAGGTGAGTCAATGCTCTGCAGCCCAGCTAATATACAGTATAACCTTTACTTACTCAGGTGATCTCAGAAGCCGTGTTTCCATTCACTTCCATTCAACTTTTGATAAGTTGCCAAAAAGAAATGTGAATGCATGTTTCCATCAGCTGGTTTGGAGCAAATAAACTCAGCTATACAACACTTAGTTTGGTCAGAGGGTGGCGCTGTAGGCTATGCTTTATGCATGGCTCTTAATATGCCACTAGACTGGGGAGAAGAAGAAGTAGAAGTTGTGAACTGGAAACAAAACTACTCTCTACTCTCCTTGGTCATCTTCATCTAGAGAGAAAAACGGAGAGAGATCTTCAGGAATTAGTTTTAATAGTTATTTCATGCTGGTATTGAACATGTTTGATGATGTTCAGACAACATGTTATAAATTCATATCCAAGAAGACAGTGGCAGAATCAGCTTAGCAGTAATGTGAGTTAAATGTTTACTAGTGTCCATAGTACGTATATAAGAAGTAGGCACGGTCACCATGATGTCACTCATCGATTTGTGTACTGACAGTTTGAAGCCTCGAGTTTGGCAATTTGTCGCCATCTTTGTTTTAGGCCGTCACCATCTTGGTTCCATCGCCATCTTGGTTTTTGGTCGTTGCCGTCTTGGTTTTTGGCTGTCGCCATATTGTTTTTGCAACCAGAATTGACACGAGAGAGTGGAGCTTACTATAACTGACTGTATCTTGTTTTTTTTCTTTAATGAAAATATTACTACTACAGTATGCATATACTATGACCTGACCTCAGATTTTCTACATTTTCAGAACTCTGATTCAATAGTTGCCGCGATTTTGAATAAGCCAACGCTCAGAAACTGTGTTCAAATCAAAGACGACTATTACACTGAGCCGTATACAGGACAAACTATGATTTACAGAGAGGGCAGAGGTGCTTATGTGCTCAGTTAAGAACTGGTAACTTACCGCTGACGATTGAGGTAGACAGATTAAAGGTTCTCCTGAACAGCAGCGTCTGTGTTTTTTGTGATCTTGGTGTTGTTGAGGATGAAATTCATTTTATGCTCCATTTCCCCATGTTTTGCCCTTAAGATTTATCGATAATGCATTTCTTATTTCTGTCCAGTAGTATGACTGAAATATTGATGTTACTGTGTCAGTTCTTCCTCTCCGATGAGTGACAGTAAAGACGGACTGTCTCCTCCTGCAGGACTTTCCTGAGAAGCATCTGTGAGTTAAAGAAGATGGAACACATCAGTCGTTCTCCTCTGATCTCTCTGTGCACCTCCATCGTTAAAGGCCTTGGCACCATCCACGCCTACAACAAGACGCACGACTACACAGAGCTGTAAGCTTGTCTAGCATCTGTCTGCTGGGCTGGGAAAAAATCACTTATGTATCCCAATTTGTTTTTACAATTTTGAAACAATTTTTTTTTTTTTTATGCCAGACTTGATATATTTTCCTTCATTTGAGTCTATGTAGAAGTACAAGGAACCAAAACAAACCGCAGCCAGCTGAAATGTGAAAGTATTAAAGGTTGGAGGGTCAGCGTGGATCCGACCTCCACCTTCCCATGTTAAATCCAGCGTGGTAAACACTACACATCCAGTAAAAGATGGAAACACTTTGGGTTTCACACATTGCAGGAAAAGCAGAGCTAGAAAGGAAACGTTATCGTATGATGGTAACGTGCGGTCCGGCCGGCCGTCGCTCTCATCTCCGTGGCCAAATGGGCCGACGCTACAACTGTAGAGGCCATATACTGACATTTATGTTAAATACATTCAAACGGCCCCGATGGAGCTGAACATGAATGGATAAAGACAACAGAGCTGATGGAGAGCTAGAGACCACCTTGGAGAAGTTAGAGGAAGTAGACATCTGGGACTATGGCTGCTTTTCAAAATAAGGTGTTAAGAAAGGGAACTGGATATATAAAATACATCTATGGAAATAAGATTGATTGAATTATATTCAGCAGAAGTATAAAATATTACATGTCCCTTATAAATTAAAAAAGAAAATACTACTAATTTGTGAGGGAGATGTCTTTATTCTTTGATTTTGGGTTGCTGGATAAAAAATGAAATAAATAATTCCTGACAATGATCCTGATATATTTGACTTCAGGACATTTCTGACTACATACATGCTGAAAATCAAACATTTTTACTGGATTCATTTAGAGATATTACAAAGTAAAAGTCCCTAGAAGGGTCTGATTCAACCACAATAAAGAATATTGAAACATAGTACTAAAAAATCACAACACATATTGAATCAAACTGAAGTATCATGACAGTATCGAATCAGGAGGAGAGCATATTGTCCCAGCGCTATTGTCTGTAGTACTGAACGGTACTCAGTACTCTCTCTAACATCTGTCTGCAGTACTGAACAGTACAAACACAGTATTAATGTCCTGGTTGTGTTGCAGGTTTAAGAGCCTCTCTGACATCAACGCTAACCACTACTTACTGCTGATGTACGGGATACGGTGGCTCTGCCACCTGCTGGACTCCCTGTGTGTCCTCATGACGTTGGTCGTCTCTCTGCTGGTCGTCTTCATCCCCAATCACTTCTGCGCCCCCCCAATAAAAGCCCTCACTCTGGCCTACATGATACAGGTGAAACTGTCACCTGACAACACACAATTATTAAAATATCAAAAAGCATCAATAAAACCAATAGCGAAAAGTAATATAGAACAAAAATACTAAATATAATTTAAATGATCTTAAATATAAAAACTGAAATAATTTTTCATCTGTTTTCAATAATAACAGTTGAGAATGAGCCATAAAAACAAACAGCAGCAGGTTTCACTGGGAAAGACGGGAAGTGTCTGATATATGTAGGAGTTTTAAACGGCTTTATAAACAAATAAATGATAATAATAGTATAAATAAATTCAGCAGTGTTGAGTAGTAATTAAAAAGTAGTAATTATAACATTATAAATAGAGCTGTCAAAGTTGAAGCAAATTAATTTTAACACCACTAATTTAACACACTGACAGCTGTTCTGTTGCCTGTTGGGCTGCAGTTTGCCATGTTATGAATGGAGCAGGTTTTTATGCTAAAGTCAGAACCTGGGAGGGTTTCTGGGCAATATCTGTCATTGTTTTGTGTTCATTGATTTACAATAATAAATATATACATATATTTATATAAAGCAGCATATTTGCCCACTCCCATGTTGATAAGTGCATTAAATACTTGACAAATCTTCCTTTAAGGAAGGGGTTCTCAACCTTTTGTAATTTGATGCCCACTTCTGATTGATAGAAAAAAAAAATCTGAGGACCACCTTCCCAAATAACTGGGCTATAAATATGTGTTATGCCACTGTCAGGTGTAATGACCCACATAAATATGCTTATCCTCAGCCATCACTGCCTGCCATTATGAATCCAAAGTATTCATGGTCATACTGTGTTTCCTCACTACATACTCCGACATAACTTTTTAGTTAAAAAAAAAAAAAAAGCTCCATTTTGTGTCACTGCAATCGAGAATGCCACGTCTATAAAGGGGAGACTTGTGGGTACCTATAGAACCCATTTTCATTCACATATCTGGAGGTCAGAGGTCAATGGCCATGCCCGTTTTTCCTCGCCAACATTCAGCAGAACAATGGAGCATTATTTAACACTCTTCCCGACAAGCTAGCATGACATGGTTACCAGTGGATTCCTTCATATGCTTTAAAACTGAGCCCACCACAACAACTGAAAGACAGAATAGCACCCATCAGAGTTTGAGGAGGTTAATCTAACCGTTTGAAGTGCCTTTGCAGCCCAGATGGTGGTGGAGATGGTGATCCACCCATGGGTTGAGAATAGATGCTTTAAGGTACATTTTGAACAGATAGCACATGCAATTAAACGGGACTAACAATTTTAATGGATTAACAACCCTAATAACAAGAAGTGACCAAGAATAAATAAGCAGTGGCTGTGTATGAATGAACAGTATTATTTTCTCAGCAGTATTATTTTCTCACCAAGTGTGTATTTGCCAGTATGTGCATGCATGTGTTTAGTATTTGCTAAATATTAATATTATTGTTTGTGTTTCCAGCTGACACTGAACTCTCAGTATATGATCCAGTCAGTGACTGAGTTGGAAGCCAGGTTCATCTCTGTGGAACGGATGCTGGAGTACATCACGGTCAGTTAGCGATAATAATGTTAACAATGTGTAGTGTGTCTCTGGTTGTGATGAATCAGCTCAATCTGCAGCTCCTCTCGGCTTCTCGGTCAGCATGTTTTCATTCCCAGGGCGTCGGCGTTCCATACTGCCGCACAAGGCACGAGGCTTTATGTAATATGTAATATATTCGCTGTAATAAATCATAAAATGACCATGACGTGCCATCAGAGATGAGAGAAACATGCAGAACTGAAATACTGGCTTCTCCAACAACAATGCTGCAGTCAGTATGTTCTCTGACTCTGGTCAGGAAGGTCTGTCTTTGCTTTGGCCAGTGTGATCCTTTCCACTGACCATTTCAGCACCCCGTGTGTCTTGTCCCAGAGACTTCCAAAGGATCCCAAAAACTCCCAGAGACCCCCAACGACTCCCAAAGACTCTTAAAGATTCCCAAATGACTCCCAGAGACCCCCAAAGACTTCCAAAGTATCCCAAAGATTCCTGACGATTCCCAAAGACTCCCAAAGATTTTCAAAGACTTCCAGAGACCCCCCCCAAAGGATCCTGAAGACTCCCAGAGACTTTCAAATATTCCCAAAGACTTCCAACAGATCCCATAGGTTCCCAAAGACTCCCACCCTAACAGTCAGACTGTGAGATAAACCCTGCTGTCTGCTGGTCTGCCCTCTGAGTCCCTCAAAGTGTTGGTTGTGTTTCAGGGCTCTGAGTCGGAGGCCTCAGGGCAGCTGCAGGTGGATCAGGTCTCAGAGGACTGGCCTCAACAAGGAGCCATCACCTTCCTGGATTATAAGATGAGTTACAGGAAGAACTCACCCATCGTCCTCAACGGACTGCAGCTCCACATCAGAGCCGGGGAGAAGATCGGCATTGTGGGAAGGACCGGCTCCGGTAAGAAAACGTGGAGTTGTGTCAGCCTGCCGGGGTCCATTTAGGAAGAGTACTCAGGTTGTGGACGGGATGACAGACAAGTGAACAGTGTATATTATCATAAATAATTATGTTTTGGCGTTCAATATCTGTCCATCCATTTACTGTTACTGCTAACCATGGTGACCCTGGAGGTTTACTCGGGACAGATAGGACACATAGTCGCTCCTCTGTGTCCTGGTCTGCTGCTGGGTGATATCACCTGAAGTCAGAGTCATGATTCACTGCCTTGGTAAAGATTTTTAAATTCACCTGAATACAGATTTCTGTAATACAGAGCTTCTGTTAATAAACAACATGTTCCCTCTAGGGTTACTTTTGGACGGACCAGGAATGACATGTCAATATACACTTGTTACATGCACAGCTTCCTTTCAAAATAAACTTCTGTTTCCACAGGAAGTCAGGTTCAGGCAACACAACCAAGGGTGAGGCAATGGTTGTGGTTAACGTTAATGTCACTGACTAACAACTCACAGGAATGACAATACTGATGAGTCATGTGACTAAAAACTGACATGACTAAATAAGTCAAAGTTACTTTTAGTTTCACAGCATCCTGGTTGTCGTCCCTCCCACCCTGAATGGACTCTCATGCTATTAATACTATGTCACTGTTGCGACCGTCGAATAATGGCATGGGTGGGTTTACACTGGAGTAGCCCGGGTCGTCACAAACTGTCACCATTTCCGATTAAGTGAATAAAATAATGTCATTCTTATGCCTCTCCTTCCTGCTGTCCATCTTTCGTTTGGCTATTTTTGGGGAGCGGTGGCTTAAATTTTCGTGCATTAATATGAGGTTGCTAATGAATGTCAACAGATGTGGGAGGGGACGCTTGCCTGCATTCATTGATACGCCAATGCACTAGCAGAGCATTCTGGGATTTGTAGTATTAGCAGTTCATGCGTTATATACCGGCGGGCCAGCTCTAATAGACAATCATCTCGCAAACCAAATATAACTGGGCCCAGTTTGACCCCTGTGCACTAGACCATGAGGGGAAAAGTTGAATCAGACCATTGAATCAGACCATTTTTAATTAACTATTAATTAATAACTATCTAACTATTTTTTATATTCCGCTCCTACTTTCTGACGTTTGTTTTGGTTGAGGATACTGAACGGATACAACGTCACGTTACTCAGACTACCACAATAAAAGCAATAATTTCCTTCTACCTCCACATAGACTCAGACGAAGCAAATATATCGATTCTGGCATTAAAACATCTATTAAAAAATAATAATAATAATAACATTGTGATACATAGGTGAATTTATTTTTTGCCTCTATTTGTGTCTTTGTGTGTCCAGGGAAGTCGTCTCTGGCCGTGGCTCTGTTCCGGCTGGTTGAACCAGCTGGAGGAAGCATCGTGATAGACGGCGTGGACATCACATCCATCAGCTTGTCTGACCTGCGCAAAAACCTGTCCATCATCCCCCAGGACCCTGTGCTGTTCACCGGGACTGTCAGG
The DNA here is from genome assembly GCA_947000775.1 of Pterois miles. NCBI lineage: Eukaryota > Metazoa > Chordata > Actinopteri > Perciformes > Scorpaenidae > Pterois > Pterois miles. The sequence goes on along the minus strand of CAMQGK010000038.1, from coordinate 3,562,675 downwards.
TAACCTTGGTTGTCATTATACACTTCCTGTCTTCCTGTTCTTAGGACAGATACTACACTACAAAATTGTTGGGTATCGGCACCCTGCGTGGGAGGATAAAAAGGTGAATGAGCGGTAAAAACCTTGTAAATTTTGGATAACATCCAAACTTTACTTTATTAAAGGTTTTCAGGTG